>CM021110.1:406514976-406649355 GCA_007115665.2 Sequoiadendron giganteum | reverse complement strand
TATCACACTAATCTGTATATAAACCTAACCCCAGGATGACTTCTTGAAACAAAATGTTCATAACACTTTAACAATAAATAGGACTGTGTAACTTCAAAGCATTAGATTGCAAAAAAATTCTGACCCTTCACAATGAGCCATGAAATCTCCTTTATAGAATAGGAGAGAACCAAGCATTAGGCTACATTCTGACACCAAATTGAATTTCAGCACCAAAATGAAATTCAAATTTACATTCCTTGTCATAATGATACCGTGCATGAACAAAGGAATCAAAACGGTTATGAAATAACCAGTCGAAAAACAAAATTTTATGAAAAGCACGTGCACGTCCATATCCACATCCACATCCACTTGATAGAACAACAAGAGAAGAGAAGACATGTCCAACAGACCCACTGCCAGTAATCATGAAGAAGCAACACGGCCCCGGTACAAGCAACCGCACCGAGTTTGAGCCTATGATAGCGATGGCACCACCTCCTCTTTACCAACCTTGCAAGCACATTCCCGAACAACTGGACCTGGTGCTAATGCAAACATTGGCTCAATTGCCAAAACCTCCTCATCCACTCCCATAAGATCGGCCAAGGAAGCCAAATAGTACCGATAATCAGAATCAGTCTCAGATTCATCAAAATCCGAGATGATTATTGAGGAAGAACAATGTACTGGCCTCTTCCCAGTGTTCCTAATAATAGCCTTGCGAGACATGGGAGAATCGGATTTCTTCATGACTAGTGAAGCCAGCCTCGCACTCCTTCGCTTAACTGATTTACTCATGATAGAAACAAAGCATGGCCACAAATAGAAGAAAAACCTTACTGCACTTAGACACAAGAGAATGCAATGCTGATTACATACAATTTAGTTAGCATTTATAGAGCAAGCCAGTATGCAGGGTACAATTACTTGAAGGTGATTCAAGCACTTGCATAGTTAATGATCCAGATAGCTACGAATACCCTCAGCAGGATGGCACTATTCGCATGCAAGAGGAAATCAAGTGGAGATCCTCGAGAGAAAAGAAACCTGTATCATTAATGACACGAGCAACAACCAAGTAATACATGCCACGCGGGCAACTCACACACTTCTTCCCTATAAATGAACCGTCGATTTAGGAGGCACTTTAACAAATGGAGGGTGGAGATCAAGTCAATGGATGTTGACAATCCACGTCGACGCCTTCAGAAAACATATCCAATCAAAAACCCACAGAAGAATAGACCCATACCGCACAATGGGTCCCATATAATCCCATTGGCACGAAAAGAAAAGCCACATACCACTCCCTCATGAACCTCGCAACACTCTCCCAGATATTTACTCTACCCATGCGAGGTGTGTGAGATATCATGATTACCCCATTATTGATGGCTATTACCGGTGAAAAGATAGCCCCCTGTCATATCGAACACCTCTGGAAGAAAACCCATTCATCCATTCACACCACATGGCAATATCTCGTGAACCTTGCACTACTTTGATGACGCCAGCAGACAAACCTGCGAGGTCTGCGAGACGCGGTCAAGATCGAATTATGCGATCGGATGGCTCATCAGCCCTCAGATGGAACATTTAAGTGGGGCCCGCATTGAAATTTTTGGCTGTGTAATGCCTAGGCCATTACGCCAAAAAGATAGGCAAATCAGGTGAAATAGGGTCGGTTAAGCACGACCCGAGAGGGATGAAACCTCACTTAAGTGACCGGTCCACCGTGGCAACAGGTCACCGTTAAAACATAACAAGAGGGTTTTGACCGATCCATACTGAAGGTTACCCTGAGTAATTTAGAAACCCTCTAACCCCAACTTCAATTTACTGAAGTTCCATCAGGTTGTGGAATTTTTCTTTGCATCTATCAATTGCATTTGTTTGAAAGTTTCTAAAACCTTTTCAACAAATCCATTATGTGTATATTCTAAAATCATTATAGTCCTTATAGTCCTTCTAGTCCACATCACTTTGTTTTTTGAAGAAACTATTACCATATATTTCTTATTTATGTTCTTATTTTGCATACATGTTTATAAGTTTGATATTACAATTAATAATATTAATTTTGGCAAGACATTAAAAGATTTTGTTGATTTTAAAAATATATGCATCCCAATGTAAAATGCCAACAATGGAAGCAATGATTGTAACACATAATTTTTGATGTAGTATCCAATTCAAAGGATGATGTTACAATTTAGGGTTATGATTGGGTATTTAATTAGGGTTAGGATTTAGTGTTCGGGTTAGTGTTAGGTTTAGAGTTAGGGTTAGGGTTAGGAAAATAATGTTAGGATTAAGGTTAGATTAGGGTTTATGTTTTATGGTTAGGGTTATGGTTGGGATTAGATATGAAATTAGGGATTATAGTATTAGGGTTATATCTAGAATGAAGTTTTAGGGTTATTGTAATTATGATTAAGGGTTGTTTTTATATTTGGCTTAGAGTTGGGGTTAGGATTAGGGCTAGGGATAGGGCTAGGGTTAAGTTTAGGGATAGGTTTAGGGTTATTAGAGTGAATGCAACTAATTAATAAAATAAATAATATTTAGGGTTAGGTAATTAGGGTTAGGGTTCGGGTTAGAGTTTTGGTTATGGTTAAGGTTATAAAGATAGGAGAAAGGTGAGGGTTAGGGTCAAGGTTAAGGTTTTGAGAGAAAGGGTTAGGTTATGATTTGGATTACCCTAAACTCTAACCATAACCATAAACCTAATCCCAAACCTAACCCTAATTTTAGTGTTTGAGGCTAGGCTCAAACACTATATAACCTAACCCTATATAACCTAACACATAACCTAGCACTAGAAAAAATTCTTCTCCCAAACAATCTCCTCTACTTCTATTCATGCCTACTAGAGTTGCAACATTCAACATTGGTGCTTCATCCATTCATTCAAAGCTAAGAATTTGAAAGCGGCGTTCATTTGTAATATAATTAATCATTTAACAATATTATAATTATTATTAATCTAATACAATATTAATATTATTAATAATAGACCAATAATATTAATAATCTAATATAATTACTATTAATCTATATATAGATTATATATAATCTTAATATATCAAATATATCATTCTAATTCATATAATGTAATATAATATTGTTATATAATATATTAATATTATAACATTACTATTAATCAAAGTGCTTTAATATTTATGTCGAGTTTTAGTACATTATATGACAGGTTACTAAAGCAGCTTCGAGATGCACGTGCTCAAAATCGACGGTGATGTTATAATCTTGATGAAAAGTTGCTTGACGGTTATGTTTAGTACTGGTGACTTATCAAACACAAGAAGATGTGATTTTGGCCCTATTAGGAGAAGATTTAAAAATTGATTCTAGAGCTAAGAAAAATTATCATATTAAATTATGAAGCCCCTTTCTTTGGCAAGGAGATTCCATGTGTGTTCAAAAATTCTTGTTGCACACATTTCCATTACTCATGTTGCTAAGAACCTTGGAAATCCTCATATTTGAAGATTGAAAAAATCCAAAGGTATATTTTATGGCCTCCCTTTAACCAAGGAAAATGGTTTCACAAAGTATCCTAGGAGTTTTATTATTTCCCTCATGACTATAATAGGCTTGGATTACTTTATATTCACTACTCTAAATGGCGCCATAATAGGCTTTGCTTGCTTTATATTCACTACTCTAAATGGCGCCATAGTTTTTTTAAATTTAATTAACATAATCTAAAACCTAACTAAAGTAGGTTGTAGCTCGTCAAATTGGACAAGTGAAAGGTCAATACCAGCGCTAAGGAAGACTTTGGAGGAGTGAAAACAAGGTCAATACCAGTGCCGATGAAGAGTTTGGAGCTAAAACAAGGTCAATACCAGCACCAAGGACCGGGTTGAGGGCACTCAGGGAAAATCGACAACCAAGGGACAATGAGTATTGTAAGTTTGGCACCCCCATTCTCTTTAACCTGCAATTTTCATGCCTAGTTTTCAAAGATCTTCTCACACATTGGCCCCCCCATTTTCATAAAATGGTATAAGATAAGACAGAAAATATAAAATAGCTTTGTCTTTCACATTTTTAGTGATTACTAGAGGCACATAGACCAATTCTTCATAATAGATGAATTTGATCATACTTTTCCAATGATGCAACAGTTCAACTTTGGGGTGTATCATTTAGGCAACAGTTCAACTTTGGGGTTCATCATTTAGGCAATGACGGATCCCTACTCTTTCCATATGCTCTTTCCTTTCTATTTCTTCAAATGTATAGTTTATGTCTTATATTGTATTGAAATAGTTATTCCCACAACTTGTGTGGGACACCATACATTTGTAATTATCAATAAAAGATATTTGTGAAAATTTTGTGCAATCTTTCTCTTGTATACATTTGCATAATGAACTGCAATTCATTTGATAATACTTTTGTGTATATGAATGGAACTTAGTAGAATTGAATGTGTACCTTTATCTTTATTTTTGCAAAAACTATCCCAACTTTACTTGATTGATTTAGAAGCTAAATTAGGTAAAAAAATTGGTGACATCTTCTATATGTTTGCCTGCTAAACATTCTCACCAGTTGCCTAAACTTATCCATTGGGCATGGTGTCGACTCTTGGAACTTGACAAGACTTGAGAAATAGTCTTGCATAATGTTGTAACTCATCCAAAATAGTGCATAATGTTGGAATTTTTTACAACCCAAGTAGAACCTGCAGAAGCTTCTATGAGCTTGCCATACTCAATTTTAAAAGTCCTAAAGGCACTGTGCCAACTTAATGAGAAAAATGCAACAAAACTATTAGCTCTCCTACACTTCAGACTCTGTAAGATCCAGGAGGGTATCCCTAAAATATATTTTCATTCATGATGAGAATGATTTGCTCATACATGGATAAACAACAGATAAATTCTAGTCTAAGTTTAAACAAGATAATCCTTCAAGAAATTAGCTATTTCTTAGGAGAATTCAGCTCTTATTTAACAAGGAATTGAAACAACACCTAAGTGTGTTTTTATGAAATATTTGAGTGAAATTGCCTGAAGCTATAACAAAAAATACAAGAACAATAAGCAGTCAGAGTACCAGTGCCATATCCTAAAGCACGAAGTCAAACTGGAAACTGAACTACAGGGTAACTTTCATCTAGAGCATCTATGATCTGTATGTAAGGCATTACAATCCATTCATCAATACATGAATCTATTACTCTTTAGCAAATCCTATGTGCTAATTTGCATGAACTTATTGAACAACTGAAGCATTTAACAGGTCCATTGAACCAAAGCTATAGTCAAACATAATCCATAGGAAATGACAAATGAAATTTAACGAACATCATCTTTGATAGAATTTTCATTAAAAATTCATGCAAATTATTACAATAGGAGAGAAAATAGACTCAAAACAATCACAAGATTTGCATAAGTATGCTCCAAAACCCCATGATTTACTAAGTTCCTAAACAAACTGAAAGCTTCAAAAAATTGGACATATTCTTTTCTCTCTCTCTACTTGATTCTTCTCTTACGTATCTTAAGTAATTTCAACAGACCTATTCCTCGGCCCAGAATTCCCTTTTACAAAAACAAGGGAGCAAACAAGCTTTAGGCCGGAGGATACACATGTCCATTTTTTACTGGACCACTAATTCCTAATCAGTTATCTTTACATCATTTGCTTGGTAAGAGAAGAAAAGCATAAAACAAAATGATGATTAATTTGTAATGGAGGAAAGGAAAGCATGGTTCCAAGTATTGATTCCCTGACACCAAAGCATCTTTTAACCGCTCCATGTGCTGATTTTATTTGTGCAATTTGTACCTAAATTTGGGAAGAGAATGCATTTCAAAATATAATACCATAGGCCAAACCTGTATTTTACATGACCAAATTGCAGCTCTCATCCCCATTATTTATAATTCAAGTTCATCAAAAAACATCTTTTTCCATGACTCAAAATCTTCCTCCAACGGCTAATTGAAAGCCACCACCTGGTCCACCATTTTTCAATAAGGTACATACTTTATCATTAATGACATGGCTGCCTTGTAAAAATTCTCCAAGAAACTAATGACAAGTGATAACTTCTCTAAAGTGTTCTCCAACATGCGAATATCAACATTTTTGCATATCTCATGAGTTTGGGCGGTCATTATATTGTTCATTTGCTCCTTCCACGCCTGCAAAGGCTTGACACTATCCTCACTATGCAAAATATGAGGTAGTGGAGTCAAATATTTTTCATCATAAATATCCTTCAGTGCTTTGATTTTGGACTCCATAGGAGCAGCAGACCCCTGGAATTTTTGCTCAAAAATAGTCTTAACAAATTGATATGTTGTCATGACTGTAGGATACTTATTCCCATGTTGCTTTGCTCCAACTGCCATAAATTTCAATTTTTCCATTCTAGGGCCCCATCTATTTAGCAAAGGGATAGCCAATTCTTTGTCCCTTAGAAACAATTCAAGTGCTTGCAGCATCAAGGCATAATTCACATGAACACCATTCAGCTTACTCTAGACCTGTTTATCTAGATGCCTTCACACAGTATCAACAATTTCTGAATTATTCCTTCTTGCTGCATCCTGGATTTGATTTACCATCTCCTTATATTCTGCAATTTGCTAGAGTAACTTTTCCCTAGAAGGATCTTCGCTCGAGGTACTGGCCTTCTCAACCGCAATAAGCACTTGTCCCATATTATACGGGACCATAGCCCAAGATTGAACCTGTGTAGGAGGTTGGGGTTGATCAATTGGTGGGTCAACAATAATTTGGCTAGAGCTAACCTGCTTTTGGGATCTCAATATTTCCATTTGTTTCCTTAATAAGGCCATTTCTGTTTCCAATTCCGCCACCCTTTGCTGACTCTTATTATACTCAATAATAATGTCATTATACTGGTTCCTCAGAGTATCTCGGTTTTTAGTTAAATCCTCCATGGTTGCCCTAGTAAATTTGGCAACATTCACAACCATGTCAACAACCTCCAAGGCAGGGGTATCAGCAACTCTTCACAATCAAATGACCAATAAAATCGGATGTTTTAGCAACAATAGGTTTTCAAGACCCTGTAGATAGTGATCATATTGCCAGAGAATCCCACTCTTCACTGAAAGCTGATCCTTTAAGTGCTAATACCGCCTCCTCCTCTGTTGCAAGAAGTGGTTTATTTCCCCTTCTTACTGTATCAAATACTACAACATCAACAATATCCCATTCAGAGAGTAGCAATATCCCACACTTTTGAACCAATGTTCTGCCTTGTTTTGGTGTGATTTCCTTAAACCTCTCCTTCAATTATACTCTGACCTTTGACTGAATTACTTGCTCTAGAAGCTCTGGGTGCAAAATTCTCTCATGTGCTACCTACTCAGTATAAGATGAGAGATGAGCTCTCCATACAAAATCTTCAAAAGCACGAGTATGGATAAAAGAGTCATCCATCATGAATTCTTTGCAGGCTTCCATTCTCAAATCATCACTATTTGTAATTCCTTTAATCTCATCCTTCCCCAATATTAGGGTGATGGCTCCTGAGCTTGTTGGAATGTCAGTCAGATCTAGTGGCATTTTTGGATTTATTTCATCTAGAGTTACAATAATATCCACCTCATCATTACCTTTCTGGCCAACATCCCCCATACTATCAGTTCTAGGCCTCTTTGGGGATGATGTGCTAATCTATTATGAACTCTTCAGAGGCGAATCCAGATCAACAATACCAGATATTGATTTCCTTAGGATGGATGATGCACCACTCATCGTAACTTCCTCTGTCCTATTTCTCTTCCTTCTTGAAAACACTTTTATTTTCCCTTGAGGCTGGTAGGTAGGCCTTTCTTCGATTCTTATCTTAGGGTGCTGCTCAGTAACATGTGACTTTCCCTTTCCTTCTACAATCCTTTCCTCCTTCAAGACTCCTACTATGCTCTCAAAATTATCAAGAACATAGATTTCCCTACTGAGCTCATCTTTAGCATTAGGTATAGGATCAAAACTAGGTATTTTCTCTTGTTTACTTCTTACCATTTTTGAATAGGCAATGTACATTGCCTTTCTCTCATCCTGTATGTCCTCATCAAAAATATTCTTAATGATATCTTCAGGATAGTAGAAATTGTGAACAAAGGTTCCAGTCCGATGTCTAGCCTTCATTTGGGAGATAAAACCCTCAGGATCATAATTTTTAGGGCGTATAGTATTCAATCTATATGGCTTGAGTAACAAGTGTAAATTTCTCCACCCTCCCTTTATCATAACAAAATCTGCAAAAGTTGTATATTCAGGGAAAAAGGTTCCTTTCTTGTGTTCAATAGGCAAATGGAAATCTTGAGATGCTCCCAATTGCCTCATAATCTCTACAAAACCAAGTCTGAGAGGAACTTCTTTAGGTAGGACAGATGGGATGGCATTGGTGCCAAAGACCCTGAAGATTGTAGTAGTGTGATTGGGGATAATATGACCCCAATTGTGGGTTAGATTCAGCTCAGGCCTCCTCTCCATAGGTCTTATAAAGTTGTGAATTTCTTTTGGAATCCTGGGTGGATCAACAACTAAAGCCTTCCTTAACTTCGATCCAAAAATATTATGAAAGGTGACATAATCAAACTTATGATCATTTTTGTCTAAGACCCTAGTCCAATATTGGATAGGGATTTCAATGTCTCCTTCCATCTTCCTCAACTCCATATCTTTTTCAAATACCTTCTGACCCCTATATAAAAACATATGAATCAACAGTGAAAACCATCTGAATTTTACCCAATTCTTTCCCAGCTTCAAAGCTATTAAGCCAGAATCTATGTTCTTTGCAAGGTAAGTGGAAAAGTCATATACCACATTATAACCAGGGTTTTGGAGGTTGACAGCCATAGACATTATCTCTAAAGGCATAGTCTTCTTCAGGTCAATCCCTAATACTTGACATAGTGCATAGATGGTCTTCTTGAAATGAGGGGCGAAGTAGTCTACCGGGAAAGGTTCACGCTCATTCTTGCCAATAACAACCTTTTTATGATTCTTCCCTCTTCTCGACACAGCCAAATGGGGTATCAAAAGGGATGTCCTTATCAAACCTTAGTGTTTTTGTATTCTTCCTTGAAGACCTCCAATTTTATGGGAATCATATCCTGGCTCCATTCATGTAAGCCAAAAATCTCTGCAATTTCCTCTCTAGTTACTTTAATCATAGGCTTGCCAAGATGTGTTCTGACAATTTGAGTCATAGGATCGTACCTTGCAGCAATATCTTTTAATAAGTCTACATCTTCATAGACATTCGGTACCACTAGCTTACCCAAGTCCAGTCTCCATGGATTACACAAAGGAATAGGAAAATTTCTATTTCCAAACCAATTGGAAAAGAGCTACCAACCAGTGTACGACAATTCGGCATCATGGATTGTACACTATTTGTCCATTAAACCTTCATGAATCACGGGTCCATAGAACACTATCCTTCCTTCTTGCTTCTTGCTTGTAGAAGGTTTCAACAGATCAATAATATCTTATGAGTAACCCCTAGGCATAGCCTCGAGACCAACAGTTCATGCCTTGGATGCCATATATTTTAAACAGAAGGGGATTTGAACTAGGGTTTTCTTAAAGAAAAACAAACAATTACACCCTATTCTCGACTATCGTTACAAAAAAAAATTTTATCTGCACACAAATCACTAGCAATGACCTATATAAGCTCTAACAGCCAATTTGCTTAACAATTCACCAAGAATCGAGAAGGACACAATCGCCAATTATTCAATAGGCAACACTAATATATTTTGAAATTATAAAAGAAGGCGTTCGTATCACTTGTTGTTTATTTTGCAGAGCGTCAACTGTCACAATAATGGAGAACTGAGATAATAGCCACTTTTCTAAACATCGAGGAATTCTTATAAACCAGAATGCAACACTGAAATAGCAATCCATTGGTTATTTAGCATTTAATTACGCAGGCCGAGTCGAACTTGACCATTACTATTAGCTCGCGTGAGATAGAACGGCTATAGTACAACACCAGTTTGTTTGAAAACACACCGTTGATCAAAGATACAGTTGGCCAGACGGATGGTCTAGATTTGGTCAACAGCAGTTTGAAAATGACACATCCTCCTTCTAGTCAGCAAGCGAGCAAGAATATTGCCCATTACGTACCACATCAGCATGGAATGGGTCCCACCTCATTCGTTAATCGATAACATCAGCGCCCATGTGTCAACACATCGCGTACCTCGCAACATTATTGAAACTGAAGTTTTAATTGCATGAGGTCAGTGAGGGATGGCCCAGATGCATCGGATAGTACACAACTGTCAGCATCATCACCCGTCCATCAGTCAGCACTCAAAAACTAGCCCCACCAAGTTACACAACATCTGGCAGCATCTCGCAAGCCTCGCAACATTTTATGTGACGCAAGCACAAACCTTGTGAGGTGTGCAATGAATGGTCAAGATCGTAGTTCCTGCATCCGTCAGCTAATACAAATTTGCACATGCGAAATAGTTACTTTAAAGAAAGGGGACCACTAGGCAAACGGGGAAATAACCCACGGGGTCAAAAAATAATTCAAAGGCTACGTTGTAAAGGTTAATAGGCCGAAAACCAAAGGGACACATAAGTCAAAATGCAAAACTGAAAGGATAGGTAAAAGGGGCTGGTGAAGTGACGGCCAAAAGGGATAAAACACGACTTAAGTGACTGAGTACTGTTGATAGCAAGTCAACAGCCAGAAAGAAAAAACCCCCAAATACCAGACCAGTAGAAAAATAATGAAGATAAAACCACCCCAAAGGGAAGGAAAATAAAAGCTCCACCACATAACACCTACCAACCTTATTCAACCTACCAAATGACTCAAAACAAACTAACTGTGCAAACAAAACTTATTCACTTAAAACAAAAACTATCCTAACCTAGACTAACTGAGGAAAGGAATACCTAAATAAAACCATTAACTGGTTCATGAAAGTAGCTACCCTTTCTTTGCAACTTGTAATGCTCCATATGTTTGTGAGCATCAAAGAGGAAATGAAGAAATGATAGATGTTTAACCAACTATTGCAATGCCTAATAAATGGAGAAAAAAAATCCACAAATCCACTTACCATTCATGTTATCTTAAAATGGATAGGATAGTAGGATAGAGTTCTCATGCTTGGGTGCAATAATGACTTGTGATGCATTGCTAGTTTCCATCCTAGTTAGATGCCTGATAGGACATCCCCTTGAAAGCTTTAGATTGGTTTTCCCTTTTTCCTCTTTTGGTGTGATCATATCCTTCATCTTACTCTTATGGTGCTCTTGTGGTACAAGAAATTGATTTGGAACTTCATGGTTTTCTTCTTCTTTCAAAGAACCCAATAAGGTTGGTATAATATTATCATGACTACATTCTTCAAACCTTTCTACCTTTTTTATGGTTGTCCTGTTTCATGGCTAAGTTTAGAGAAGAGAGAAGGAAAAATAGCTTGCTTTTATTGATTGAAAGGTAAAAATACAGCTGAGTACAAGTCTGTGAAAATGAGTTACAATGCTATCTTTTTCTTGAAAGCTCCAAAAATGAGCTACAATACTTGCTAAAAGAAGAAAGAACTAACTCCAAACTATCATTTGAAGTTACTTTATGCTTGCAAAGACGCTACACAAAGACGTTAAGTAGATTTGATTTTTGATGGACACATTTGGACGGTAGTAACAATAACTTGCAATCTATCATGACTTGATTACCTTATAACCTACCAATTTATAGCGATGAAATGATAAATTAATCATAATGTCACCTTCGGATCACATCACCATGAAAGAACTTCATCCAACATCCTTATGAGTGCAGGCACCACAAAATAGGTATTTGTTAGATTTGTCTTCCTCAAGCGAGGGAAATTCAGGAAGAGAAGAGGAAAGCGAGACATGTATTAGGTCTAAAAGAGGGAGATCAACTAGAGGTCAAAAGATTAAAAGAAAATTCCGTAAACGCATGGAATTTTTTCTTACTGAAGGGGGGTCATGTTCTTATGATGATGAGAGCATAGGCAACATCGAGGTGCCCTTGAGGTACAAACATCTACGAAAACAATGGGTACCCAAGGAACTTCCACCAATAAACACTGATCTTTGTGTCAACGAGAGGATATATCGCATAGCACCATCATCATTACATGGTTTGGGCCTATTTTGCATGGATGGAATAAAAGTCTGTTATGACAAATTACTGAGTTGATGGAGTATGTTGGACCCTGTTACAGTTACAAAGATTGGATGCAGCTGGTTTGATATACATGAAGTATGCGTAGGTATGCACTATCAACAAATTATATACAACTAAAAGATAAGGATCAAAATAAAGTAGTGGCTAGGTACATTGACGGGAGGCCAAAAGCATCAGGGAATATTGCAGGGTTTATAAATAGTACATGACCCGGGTCAACAAATAAGCTACCCAATTGTATATTTGAGGCGCGAGAGGGAAACCGTGTATTCGTATGTGCGATAAAATCAATAACTGCAGGGGAAGAGTTGCTAATCAATTACAATTTGAATCGATTGGATACAAACACAATTAATATGGGGGTGGTATGTACTATATATATACCATTTAACCCAACCTCCAATTAATGACTCCAATATACCATTTTATTAGTATGTTTTTCTTCGTAAGTCTATTGGTTTCATTTTGGTAATGTTTTTTATGTTTAATTATTGTCACAGTGGGACATTGATCATATGAGGAAGGCTCTGGCCCAGAGCATAGAACGTGATCCATCTTCAGGCACTTCTATCCGACAGGTTTACGTCATTGTAATTGTACAAATGAGATACCAGCAAAATGTTTTATTATTATGTTTTTTTCATGAGTTTATTGGGTTAATTTTGATAATGTTTTTAATATTCTTGTTGCAGTTGGCTGATCAGGGAAAGGCACCAATAGTACAGGAGAGCATCCATATGGAGGTGTAGTCACTATTATGCGATGATGACATCTCATTTTCCACAAACCCTGTGGATATGATGAGGAAGGCCCAAAAAAAATGCAATCAAGAAATCCTTCAGTTGGTATTCGTAGTTCCTCAAACAGATGAGATAAGAGAAAGGGTTAAAATATTGTCTGAGAGAGCACAAAACTTGGAGGTAAGTTGTCATGGGATCTTTAATTATAACATAAGTTCATTCATGGTTTTATATTTTGTACTCTTTTATGTCATGAACTAAAATATGTGTTGTTTTTACAGGATTATTTGCATCCTCATGATCATGCTGCTGGTCATGATCAAGGTACTAGAAGTGTTTCTTGGGAAGTAGGGGATGGTACAAGTGTCAATCCTGATCTTCCTACGCATACAACACATCATCTGACCCCATCATCTATGCCTATATTGTCGTCTGAAATATCGGCAACACATACCATGCAGGCATTCAATAGTCCACCCTCTGGCAGCGAACACATGCCACTACATGTGTCAGTACCTGTGGATGCAGAGGCCACTACTACTGGTGATGTTTTAGCAGCATTTCCTGGATCTTCCCGTATTACTAGTACAAGAACATTGCCGGTCACATTTGTGGTGACCGAGGATTTCCTTCCCATAAAGATAAAGAAGGTCTCAGGTACTTTAAAATGTTTTAATTATTATTATTATTATTTTAATTAAGTGCTAACAGTGGGGATAGTGCCCTATTATATTGATTTACAAAATGGCAATATTTGCCTACATTATAATTGTAGGAAATGATGGCTTTTATAAATATCTAAGTGATATTTCATTGGAGCTCTTCGGGCCCACCATACGTACACGGTGGAATGCCCAAAATCAAGATTTAAAAAATGAGCTCATTAACCGTTTAGTTGTGTTGTTCGGTGATAAAACATTCAACCGAACCAAGGTCCTTAAGAAAGCTGGTACCTATCTAAAGTATGTGAGGGACCAATATAGGTCACATTTAGAGAAGAACAGAAAGTACGAGCGTCCCCCCATGATTCCGGAAAGGGAGTGGAAGGACTTGGTGTCAGATGGAAAGGAGAAGGATGAAAAGAAGAAAGGAAAGATACTACCGGGCCAACGAAGGTATGTAATACTATCAACACTTTAATTATATACTGATTAATCTTTCCTTTTACATAATCTAATGTATTTCAAATTTTTCATAGGCTGCCTGACACATCGAAGGCAACAAAGGCAAGACTAGAAAAACACGGGCAATACAAACTTGGCTTTGGTGGTTACATGAAAGTAGTCGCACAATTTGTAAGTATCAATAAATGAAATATTGCATCCAAATAATAAATTGCAAACAATTTTGTTTTTATCACATCATAGAAGCAAAATTCATGATCACATGCAAAAATGCAAGGCTTTGATTTCAACAGAGTGCCCACACAAGAGGACCTAAAGATTTCCTTCGACCAAGGCTATGGAGCCCTGACTGAACAGCTAAGAGTCTCGACTGGGCAAACACAATCTTCCACTGCATCCAACACACAAGTAAATAAAGTCGATAAAGTTTATTTCAAATTGAATACTTGTGCAATTTGTTCAATATTAATTTCCACCATAATAATGTGCCTATTTTTTTTACACAGATAAGCAATGATAATCTTGCACATGACATTGGAATGTAGCCTAGTGAGGGTGCAGCGCAACCTGCCGATGAAGGCCATGGTGTGCATCCCAGTACTAGATGTATTCATGTGCTATACAAAATGTAGTATGGATTAATACAATTAAACATCTTTAATTGTATTTAGTGTATTAATGAATGTAACCTTTCGTGTTTCAACTTTAGAGCATGTAGAGCGTGATCAACATGTTGAGTATGATCAGGCTAGACAAGATCAGGTAAGCAGGACCACTCTAATGTTCTTTTAAACATTTTTAATTGCAATTGGTGTATTAATTAATGTAATCTTTCATGTTTCAACTCCAGATCAGGGTTTAGAGGGTGTTCAACATGTTGAGCATGAGGCTATAAGAAAATATCAGGAACATGATGTGGCCCAATCAGGTTAAGAGCACCACTCTGATGTTCTTTTAATTAATGAAATACATGTAACAATAATAATAAAACATATCAATTTAACATTTCTTTGCTATTGCAGTAGAACCCCCCCTTGCAGCCACATCCATGCGGTTGTGAGTACACTACTAGGCGTACATTAAGATCACGAGTAGAGCTCAAAACAACTCAAGGGTGGACAGATGATTTTGAAAATGATACTCCACTTCAACTTTTTTTAGCTACAAAAAAGAAACAAAAAAAAAAGTGATTGTAATCATATTATGATAGCCATATTTTTGATAATATGTAAAAACTGAAGAAATGAAATATGTTAATTAATGAATCTGAATATGTTAATGAAAAAATGTTATATGTTAATGAATGAATGTTATATGTTATTAATGGATGAATGAATGAATGTTATATGTTATTAATGGATGAATGAATGATTAATGTTATATGATCGAGTATGGGGAATTGAGAGTGATGTGAGGGGGGGGCGGGCAAATGAGCTTCCACCTTCACGTGGTTGGACCTATTAAGTAGAGATTATTAAACTACTCTCAAAACAAAAAGAAGCTCAAAAAGGTAAGTAATGCACTTTTCAATATAAGAAATGCATCGTTTGAAGCATCAAACCAATCTGCAAAGATGAAAGAAAGTGCTAACTTTTCACTATGAACATTGTGTTGTGTGTGGATTTGGTTTCAAAGCTCTGTTGATGGAGATGGCTTGTATGACAGCCAAGAAAATAGTTATCATTATTGCTGCTACAAACAGGCCTCATATCGCTGTAATAGTCTTGATCTTTCAACGAATAGGTTTTTAAAAAAAAATGCTCTTTCTCGTCGAATTTACGATGAACCGAAAAAACATCTGACTAATTTGCAATGTATTCGACGAAGTTTCGCCGTAATGACTTGCCTATTTCATCCCTCGTTCGATGAACTTCTTTCGCTATTTCAATCTAAACTATGTCGCCAAGACTCCTGCCGATGTAATCTTATCGGCATCATATAGCTGCTTGAGTAGACCTTTAGAACTTACTCCGATGATATATGTCTTGCCGATATGCTTCCCTCGATGAGACAATATGTGTATCTTGCCAATGAAAAGTTATCGCTGAGACAGAAAACCAGTCCTCCCAATATATCTTCTCAGGCAATTTTGATCGCTGTAATAGTCATCATCTTTCATCGATATGCCTACATTTCGACAAATAGGTTTTTAAAAGAAAGTGCACTTTCTCATCGTTTTTACGATGAACCTCAAAAAGTGTCCGATGAATTTGCAATGTATCCGATGAAGTTTCACCATAATGACTTGCCTATTTCGTCGCTCGTTTGACGAACTTCTGTCGATATTTCAATCTAAATTATGTCACCAAGACTCATGCCGAAGTAAGCTTATCAGCGTCATATAGCTGCTCGGGTAGACATTCAGAACTTACTCCGATGATATATGTCTTGCCGATATGCTTCCCTCGGTGAGACAATATGTCTATCTCACCGATGAAAAGTTATCACTGAGACAAAAAACCAGTCCTCCAGATATATCTTCTCAGGCAATTTTGATCGCTGTAATAGTCTTGATCTTTCAATGAATAGGTTTTTTTATAAAAAGTGCACTTTCTCGTCGAATATACGATGAACCGCAAAAATGTCCGACGAATTTGCAATCTATCCAACGAAGTTTCGCTGTGATGACTTGCCTATTTCATCGCTCGTTCAACGAAGTTCTGTTGCTATTTCAATCTAAATTATGTCTCCAAGACTCCTACCGATGTAATCTTATCGGCGTCATATAGCTGCTCGGGTAGACCTTCAAAACTTACTCCGATAATATGTCTTGCCGATATGCTTCCCTCGTGCTTCGTCGATGAGACAAGATGTGTATCTCGACGATGAAAAGTTATCACTGAGACAAAAATCCAGTCCTCCCGAAATATCTTTTCAGGCAATTTTGATTGCTATAACAATATTGATCTCTCAACGATATTGCCAATACATCGAATTTGTGTTGTAATGGCGACAGACATACATTGTTAATCTGACGGTTTTGGTGAAGGTATGCCTCCCGTCATCCGAGCACTGTTCGTCACACGATCGACGAAGTTGGCATCGCGGTTCCGATGAGCGTGCGTCGTGAGGTCGATGTTTTGCAGCCCGTCGGGATGTAGATGAAATTTGAGCGATGACGCTGACTTCTGTTAATCATTGACCGGTCGACAATGTTTCGTCGAGATTCCGACGAAATGCCGTCGGAAATTGGGGTCAAATCCTGTAGTTGCATCAAGAGTTCAGACAAGAAGATATGTGAGAAATGAGGTGAATTTTCCATTGATGAGTTTAGTTCTTGATAGCACTAAAACTGATATAGTTTGAGAGGCCCTAAGTCAGCTACAATGGAGGAAGGCTATGGATGTTGAGTATGATTCCCTGATAAAATATCAGACATGGGCACTTATTGACCTACCTACGAGGAAAATATCCATAGGATACAAATAGGTTTTCAAAACAAAATACAGGGTAGATAGTTCCATCAAAAATATAAATCATGTGACTATTGAAAATGGATACGTTTAGTAGGAGGGAATTGATTATGAGGAGGCCCTTTCACTCACTATGAAGCTCAAAAAAAAACAAAATTATTTGTGAACTAGAAGCACAAAAATGATGGAAGTTTCACTAGATGGATGTCAAGAGTGCTTTCATAAATAATGATTTAGAATAAGTATACATGTCCAACCAAAAGGCTTCATCAATTAAAATCATCCTCAAAAGGTATTCCATCGTATTAAGTCATTGGATGGGTTTAAACAAGCCCCTAAGGTATAGTATATTAAAATAAATGGCCAGCTCATGCAATATTGTTTCACTTGTAACCCCTTATATCCAAATTTGTATATTAAGAAGGTAGATGTAGAGATTTCAATTCTTGTCTTGTATGTGGATAATCTTGTGGTCACATGAATCTTAGAAAGTCTCATTGATGATGTAAAAAATTATTTTAAAAAATCCTTCAACATGAAAGATATGGGGCTACTTCACTATTGCCTTGGCTTGTAAATACGAAAAAAAAGTAGTGAATCTTTGCTAATAATGATCTAACCTTGCAAAAATATTTGAAAAATAAAATCTTTGAAAAATGTTTAAAATGTTTGAAGTGCACGTACATATAAATATATTAAGAACTTCTATTATAATGGAAATAAAAATAAAAATACCAAATATTAGAATTAAGGAAATGAATTTTCAATAATTAAAAATATTATCATACAATTTTTTTTCAAAAAAATAAAACAATAAACTTATTACTTATATCTAAAATGATTAAATAGAGAATCAAAATTATTAAGATATGAAAACAATAATATCATATAAAGAACAACTCATAAGAATGGATATTATAATAGGGGAGAGGTGCCCATAATAAGACAACCTACTTCTGGGCTTTTGAATTTCATAGCATATGATTTCAAAAAAGTTTCAATTTTGTAGAGCAGTTTACTTGCCAACTCATCTGCTTAAAAAAATTATTTTTAAGGCCACATCATCAAATATGATGCCATGATGCCACATCAGCATGTTTTTTGTAAAAACACATAGGGGCCCATAGTAGGGCACTGAGTACCCTAAACATGTTTGGCTGATGTGGCATCACATTATCCACAAGATTATGTACTTGATGGAAAAAAGTGTTTTGCAAGTGGATATTAAATGCTCCACTATGGGGCCTATTGAAGACTACTTCTATCCCTACTATTGATCCTTGCCCTACTATGAGCCCCTCTCCCCTAATACATGTTATGATCCCACCAATTATTTATTTGTCTGATAAAAAAAAAAAAAATCCCTAATAACGATTGCCTTGTTTGTTTAACATTTTTTTAATAAAGCCAAGGAATTGAGAGTAAGTGCCAAAAGAGAGGAAAAGGTGCTGACTAAAGACTTTTCATCTATCAGAATCCTGATGTTTGTTTGAGTTGTTTTCGAAATATGAACTCTTACCTAATCTCTCTCTCCTGCCGTGTAAGATTCGGTCTTTCCTTTGACTCCGTCGCCTACTGACGTGCAAAACGCGTTCTTAGAAAATTTTGAGAATACTTTTCCATAGCAGAAACATCCATGCAAGAAAACTTTGTCAAACTCTACTCTGCACTCTTTCCTTTTATTTTCCTTCCTCGCCCATTTTCTTCTTTTAAGCCCATCTCTACTCCCTCTATTTGCAAGCTTCTCATCTGCCATTTTCTTCTTTTAAGCCCATCTCTGCTTCATCTATTTGCAACCTTCTCAACTGCCATCAGCAGCCAATCTTCCTCAAGAGAAACCAACACGTTTGTTTCTTGTGAGGTAAAAAATGGCGCTGAACAGAGGTTATATCATGTTGGTGATGGTGATCATTGCAATTGTTCTTCCACATATTTCTGCTGATAACCATACCCCTGCTCCTGCTCCTGCCCCTGCCAACCATGGTATGATTATCACTACATTTTTTATATTCTTTTCTAATTGATTTTGATGACTATGAATCCTTAGTTCTTTAATAACTTTCATTATTTGTGATGGTGCAGGAGTGGGGATTAGCCAAGGTATTGAGGGATACATATTTATGATGGTAGCCTTGGTCTTTGGGTATCTTCTCAATGGTGTGTTTTGAACAGGCTATGGCTGTACTTCCACTATAAATAATTCTGGATATTGAGAAATTTATTATTGTGTTGTCATTCAGTTCTTCAAGATTTATGTGAAGCACTTAGCTTCAATTAATATTCACTAATAAATGTGGTAAGAGTGCCATTTCTGACATGGAATCGCAGGACTTGCTTATGATTATATGTTTTGAAATGAATTCTTCTATTTAGCCCATGTTGGGAATAGATCATAGTTGATCATCCCTTCTTCTCCCTGTATGTTTTGATAATTATTTCTCTTGGCTTACATATTTAAGGAAAAGTAGGTTTTGTGGGTTTTTCGTTTTAAAAAGTTTTTCTCGGAAGAACTTTCCATTTGTGGTGGGCTACCTGAAATTGAATTCCATAGAAAGGAGACCGTAAATGGGTAGTACAGTGAAGGAATTTTACAGTTATGGATCGATATTCAAGATTTTGACTTTTCCCAAAGGGAACTCTGGTTCGTTCTCCTGGTTGAGTTGATTGGTAGATATTGAAGATCGTCCTTTCACAAGAATTTATAAATAATAAGTAAAAATGAAGTCCCCTAAATGTATCGAAGGCAGATTAGACTGCACTGTAACGTTAATACTTCTTATTTTGTGCATCTAACAATATCGTTGGCTAATTTTGACTTTTCGTACGAGATGAGTAATGTTTTCAATTTAGATAATTGCAAATTTATTTTAGAACTAAGTTAATCCTTTATGTACAAAGAGTATTTGTAAGGAAGGACAAGTTTAATTATAAATTTTTATATGAAATATTTGTAAAAGGTATATAATATGAAGTACATTAAGTATGTTATTTTATAAAATTTTATGTTTTAATTAGACTAAAAGATTTATAAAATTATATTGAAAAGCAATTAATTAATAAGGGTTATTGATACATGATTTAGCTTATCTTCTAATAATTTTTACTTATAGAAGGATTGATATCTTAGACGAGGAATCCAATAAAATTGTTCATCTATAATTTACCTTCAAGTTCTTGGTTTTGGATATATTTAGGGAACATGTGCTATTATAATTGAAAGTGAACAAGATAAATGGCAAGTGTTCATTTTGGAATGTTTATTTTAAATATTAGAGCTCTATGATCCTAACCTCAAAGGGATACAGGTCTTTAATATGAGGTAAATATATACATCACACTCCTCAAATAGTTGCAAAATTATGAATGGTTCCCTATGTCTTAACCTCTCATCTTCAATAATATGGAGGAGATAAACTCATCTCACTCCTTGAATAAGTATATGAATGTGAATGGATCTCTTTGTATTGACCCTGACCATTACTATCTTGCCTTGGCGAGGAATCTAGCGTGTCTTATTGGTAATGTCTAGAGCATTTCCCTTTTGGGCAATATGGCTTCTACTTAAATGATTCAACTAAAGAAATAACTTTTAAACCTACACCTAGGTTTATATCATACTATCAGATCTACACAAAATATTAAACACAATTATATTCCAAGAAAATGTTTCAAAAATATACATATTTGATGAAAGAATTTTAAGCTCAAGAAAAAATTAAAACATACTCTTGATTGAATTTAATTATTTACACACATTAAGCCTAATATTTATATGATCCAGATGTTATATTTTATACCCAACCAATGAAGATTCATAGAACAATCTCCAAGGAAAATAAAAATCTTTATTTTGTAATGGATTTCAAAATAATCAAATGGATACGCCAAACTAAAGAATTGAAGAAATATTTCCATTGTTATTTTTTTCATACAAAAATAGCTTTGACATTATAGAATAAGAAATTGCATGCTTCACAAGTTCTATGAGATATAGAAGGCCCTAATTTTATTATTCATTGTCTTAACATGTTTTATAGTCGATCTCACATCCTCTTAACCAATTATCAAGATGCCAAATGATCCTATCCTAGCTCATTCATGTTTCATTACATTCCCTAGAATTCTTGAAAATATTTGTCATCATATAAATTAACATAATCATATTATTGACTCGTTGGTCTAAATAGGTGTTTTACCTTACTAGTTTATTAGTGGGTCTTATTTACATGTTAAGTTTACTTAGGTCTTATGAGGGAATCTTTCTAGAAGGTGTTAGTTGTTATTAGATATTATCTTATCTTTTGAATTTTAATACTTGTGTCCTAAGTCATTTAATATTAGTTGTCTCACAACATAGGATTAAGACACTTGTCATGATCCAATTCAATCATATGTGTCACTTTGGCTATATAAACATGTGGTCTTCTATGCAAATTAACATTGATAATAATCATACCATCATAATCTCTCATAGTTGATCACTCTAGAGCTTTCATGAAGTTCCTAGATCTTGGGTGGAAATAATCTTCAGCCAAATCTTGCATGGTGTACAGTATTCTATACCAACTCTTACATGACCTAGTTAAATTATAATCACAATAGTGTTTACTCATAATGAATCATTTTTAGATAAACAAAAGAGCACACACTAGTGGTATTCTCACAATTTTAAATGACTACCATTCATGCCAACTTTATATTTTGATATTGTAGGTAAAGGTTGTTGCAAGGTGCACACCCTTAGTCTCCTTGTGTTGTGTAGTGTAGTGCTTCAGTTTTTGACATGGCTTAACCATCTCTTGCAAATTCATTAACTCTAGCGATTGTATCAGGCATTAATAGGTCAAGCTTTTGGTGCAATGGAAACTATCTTTGGAACAAAGATTTATTTTTGAAAGGGAAATAATATTTTAAAAAATAAGACCAAATTTAAATTAAAAGGACCAAATATCATAACTAAATAGAGAAGCAATACTCCTACATGTCACATATTTAAACTACTCAACATAAAGAAGGAACTTATTCACATATGGATATATCTATATAGAGAAAGACAACACAAATAAGTTAGAAATATTACTTTCATTCTTTCTCAAGGTTAGTGGGCCCTTGGTCCTCCGATGGAATGAGACTAAACTGAGTGACAAGTGCTATGAAATGATTGAAATCAATTCTTCATTAATAATTTAATATAATTATATAAATCGAATGTGATCTACTTTTTAGATTGATATTACAATATTCTACTTGTTATATAATCAATCATCTACTAGTTATTATTTATTATCCTTATTTTAAAGGGAAACTACATATTGCATAGCAATATTTTCTATCTCTTTAAATATTATGAATATTAATTAGACTCAATTAGACAAACTAGTTCCTACAAAGAAGGCTATCATGCCCTATTTATACACCCTACAAGTGATGGATATTATTCCTACATAAGTTTATAATTAAATATAACCTATATGGAACTTAATTTATATGGAAATAAATGTGGTAGGATGCTAGAACATATTTATGCTTCTACATAGTTTATGCCATGCTAGTTTTCCTTATTTGGTAGATCTCTTATAATCTCTATCTTGGATGATTATTACATCATTAAATGCATGTCATTCCCTCTTTTTGGAGTTAGAAAGAGCCTATAGAGTAAATATATTTGATATCTTACTGATAAAAAAAAAGAAAAAAGGAACCCTAGGTCTAATGTGTAAACCTAGGATTCAAAATTTGTTTGTTGTGTGGGTGTATTTTTCTATTGTTTCATTAAGACGAAGATCAAAACGGTGTATAGATTGACTCTCAACCATGAAGGTGATCCAATAAAACTTGGATCTACATCTTATTGAGTCTTGAAATGAATTGGAATTTATTTGCCTTGATTAACCTAATTATATTATGTGTCCTAATATGAGAAACACAATAATTTGGCAATTGATGAACTAAAATAGTAAATTGTAGATAGATTTGGGAAGGGTAGGGGACTGTGTACTTGTATTGAAAATTTGTTGTTGACTTGAATATAGGGAGATAGTCTCCTAGGGGTGTATGGGTCCTTGTACAAGTGCCTTGAGTTCTTTTTTTGTAGTCCTCTAATGATAGATATGAACTTTTGATTCTCGGTTTCAAAGTTGTTGGAACACTATCAAATAATTTTGTAGTTGAGTTTCCTTGAGTTGACAAGGTGTAGGAATTCAAATGAAAAAATGAACAATTTACCTTTGAGATTCCTTGAATCCTCTCTAAACCTAAAATCTGTACATTCATAAAGAGAAGAAATGTTGTGTCATTTAGGGGTTTGTCTTGGTCAAACCTCATGTTATTGTTTTCATTTCCACAATGCCAATGTCAATGATAAAAATGGATAAACCATTGGAAGGAATGATGAATAAAAAATGTGTTTCCACTCACCACACTTCAATGGCTTCCTTAAAGGACTGAATTCATACAAATTACCTCAAGTTATTGGATCTTGCTTGCTAGATTTCTTAAAATTTCTTCGAGACCTTAAACAAGGGTTAGTCTTCACAAACAATGATAACATAAACACATATGAACCCACACAAGATTTAACATGATGTTAGGATCTTGAATTTCTACAATAAATATTTGAAATGTTTCCCTTAACTTTCTTGATAGTGCTCTTGACATTAATAATTTCTCTTAAATTTCTGTTAGATTTCAAAAAATGCAATAACTATGTATTTATAGGCATTTATTCAATTTCTCACAAATTAAATCCCAAAAGCTGATATTTGCAATTTAAATTTTGAATGTTAAAATGTTAACATTAACCTATCCATGTTGGAACACAAAAATCTATTGAGAGGGGGTGAATCAGTAGATTAAACTTTAACATTTAACACCTTAGACTAGTTAATGCATTTTAGCCTTTTATATGTATATTAAAACATGACATGCAAAGAAGTAATCATACATAATATCACATAACCCAAGATATATGTGGAAAATCCAACATGGGAAAAACCATGGTGAGAATAGTTGCTAGGAGCTATTGTCCTAATCCGACCTCACAATCAAATCTTTCGAATACAAATTTTTAAGGGCACCAACCCTAAGGAGACACCAATCCCGTAGTTTTAGGAGTACCCACTCCAAGGAAGCACCAACTCGCTACTTTGAGCACCTACCTAGATATTTGATGACACCCACTAATCAAATTTACAAGAAAGAGATTACAATTTGTTCCTAAGAATACAGTTCAGTGTTGCAACTCTATTGCAACTACTCAATCCTTTGTTGTTGTCTCAAAAAATCAATCATCTGCACTCCACCTCTTTGTTTTGTACCTTGAATGATGACCCTAATTTTTATTTGGGTTCTACTCATTCACTCTACCACTGCACTTCTCTCTTTTCTTTTAGTGTATTCTCTATCCACCTCAAAGAGATCACAAATACACTACTTAGTTCTATTGCACCTTTTCCTATTATAGCATTCTCTGTCCTCCTCAAGAAGCCATGCACACACTTTTTGTTCACTTTCCCTTTTTCTTGGTGCATTCTCTGTCTACCTCAAGAAGCTCATTATTCTCTTTGCTACATACACTAACCACTCCAACTGCATTCACTAAATTTTGATATTTACTTATGAATATCATCACCGAATTACATCAAGATGCCTTGATATTTGCACACCCTCATACAAATCCTCCACTAAGGTTTTTATTTTCTTCTTCAAAAAATCACCAACTCATCAAGCTATCCACATCCTTATCCAAAATCAAAGCTTTTTTCTATTTTTAGCATAGCATCAAATATAGGGTTTCTATTTCATTTAATTCATATTCTTTGTATTCAATTTGAATCAAATTTTCTATTGAACCTACATATCTGTGAACTGTTGATTTAATCATCCCATCACCAATAAAAACTAGTAGCTGAAGCGATTGGACCAATTAAATTAAAATACAAAGTCGATTTTCAGTCGAAACCCTCATCCACATTATCATAGCCATTGATGACTCTTAATTTTAAACCTAAGTTATTGATTTGTTTTTTTCGTTCCATGATCCATTGATTCTCATTCATCACCCAAGTTTAAAACACGACTATTGGATTACAGTCTTTTAAATCATTGTTTTCGATCATTATCTTAAGCAATATGCTTAGTCCAAGGTCTACCATGACATGCATCACAAGCCCGCTATCTTGCAATCCAAAGACGAGTGCCCACTGTTCCTCAGCAGGCTGGCAAGCTAACACCATTTGTCACATATGTCATCTCTGGGGTAAACCTACAAAAGTGGTTTACAATTTGAGCGAGGAAAGAAAACTTGTAAGAAACGACCCCATGCAAAAAAAATATAGTTTTTGGGGTTCAAATGAACCCATTGGTTTGAGCGAACCAAAAAAGGGCTTGAATGAACCCTTGTTTGAGTGAACAAGTTAAATACAAGGTCCCACCATTCCCGCCAAAAAAAATAAAAAATCATGTATTGAAAGGAGGGTTCAAATGAACCTTGGTTCAAGTGAACTCCTAGGGGTTCGCTCGAACCCCCCCTTTTCCCTCCTTCTCCCCCTCAGGAACAAAAAAAATCAAGAATTTTGTGCTTCGAAGCTTGGGTTGAGGATGAAAATGGAGGATGCTTCACCAACCCAATTGGTTGATGGTACTCCTTTGAATGAGCTATCTAACGAATATAATTTTAATATTTTTTGGTTTTATTATGTATTTGTTTTTTTAGTTTTATTAAACATAGTGATAGGGTAGGGTTGGATGGAACAATCACTATTCCATGCTCTAGGTCTCCCTTGGAAGATCCTTGTGGTGGCACACTCCACCACCTAAACCTATAGGACCTAATGCTTGATTAGGTTCCCTTGGTTCACCTTGCCAACCCCACTACTATCACAATTCCATCTACCAAGTCGATCTTGGTGCAATGCTTCTAACTCTTCCTTAGCCCTTAATCTACCCTAAGGACTAATATCCTCCAATAACTAAAGTTTAGCTTTGTAGGGGTGTAGAGATGTTTCCAAAGGCTTCAGACCATCTCCCTAGGGTTCTTGAAATTTCACCATACTCCATTTACAAATCACTTCCACCAAACCCTCAATTAGGGTTTATTAGGCTACTAGCCCAAGAGCCCAATTAGGTCTCTATCTCCAAGCAAACACACTAATACTCAAAGGTTTACCAAAGAACATTGAATTTACCCTTGGGTTTCTTGTTCTTCATGTTTGTCACCTAAAGATTGTAGTGGTCCTGGCCTCCAACTGCCCGTACAACTCCTCAAACTGGAAATGATCAAGAACTTAGGTTATTTTGGATCTTTTCTTGTCTTCTTGCAGACTGTTAAGGATTCCTTTCACCAAAAGGGTTGATGGAGCTTCTTCCTTCTTGCTAAACCTTGGCAAGGCATACACCTACCCTTTCCACACCATGAATTGCCAAGAGATAGACACCCCTGCAAATCAAGTGCTTTGCACTTCTTGGCTTTCCTAGCCGAGCACTGTCAAGCTCGCCTAGGAGAAGACTTTCTCTGTGATTCCTTAGCTCCTAACCACTCCTAACCCTATCGTATTTATAGAAATGGAGCCTAATCACAGTTCCCAAGGCCCGTACACAAAGTACAGTGGGAATGTAACTAGAACTCCATCCTTTACAGACTGACTGTCGGGTCAACAACTAAAAAGAAACAACTTAATTAAACAAACAATGCTTGAAAATTGCTCACACAAACTAAATACTACGACACAAAGCTTAAAACATAGCTACACTACAAACTACAACAATTTACAGTGCCATGATCGCTCCTGATCACCCAAATTCAAAACAAACACAGAAAATTGTACAACTTTATCACTGTCCTCACTGGTATTCATGAATTTTCACCAATACAGAAGCTTCCAACCTTCCTTTCAGGTCAAGATAGACCTTATATAGGTTTCCCAATTCACTTAAGCTCAATCCTAACTACTCCATGGCCGCTTGTGGCTTTCCCAATAGGCCTTATTTGACAAATTTTAAAGAAACTAACACAAATTAACACCTAGGAAGGTCTACAAAGGTATTAGACCATCCTTGTAGGAAAAACTCAATCTAACAAGGGTCAACATGACCTTCATTAACACATTACATGTTCTCAAATGCCTCTAAGGCACAAACTCAAGAACTAGAAAGAGAATGCTACCTTTGATCTAAAACAAATTGCCAATTAACAATCTTCTAGACAACCTTCCTAGATGAACTATGGGGTGCTCTTGCACCATTCTCCCCCTCTGCACAGACATTAAGAAATGTGGGGAAAAATTAGAGATGGGTCAATTCCCTGCTTCTTGAACTGAGCTTCACCCACCCATGTAGCCTCAGATTCATGTTTGTTCTTCCACTTGATGAGGTGCTCCATATACACTCTATGCCTTGTAGACTTCTTTACTCTTGACTCCAAGACCCTCTCTGCTTGTAGCTTGTTTGGAGTGGGTAAGGCTATGTTGCTGACATCTTTGAAGATCTCCCTATTGGTCTGATCCACATCTGACTGATCCCTTATACCTGATCAAATCAGCTACATTGAACACTGGTGAAATCCCTAAATCTGCAGGTAACTCCACCTTGTATGCATTCTTCCCATACTTGGCTAACACCTTGCATGGTCCCACTCTTTTCATCTAAAATTTTTTTGATGTACCCTTCTACAACCTGGATTTGTTAAGGTGGACCATGACATAGTCTCCTACTGCAAATTGCAAATCCTTTCTTGACATATCTACCTTGTCTTTCAGCTTTTGTGTAGCCTCAGTGACTATCTTCTTTACCTGCTCCTGAATCTCTTTCATGGTTTGAGTGAAGTCCTCTACATGTCCACTCATATGTTCCATAGATCCTAGATCCCTGAGCTCACATATACCCCTTGGGTGTATTCCATACACAACCTCAAAAGGACTCTTCCCTGTGGTCTGGTTCACACTGTCATTATAAGCATAGTCAGCTTGTGAGATAACCATGTCCCATGTCTATCCATATTCTTTGGTTAGGCACCTTAGAAGGTTACCTAGCACCCTGTTAACCACCTCTATTTGACCATCGGTCTGAGGATGGTAAACTGATCCAAAAGACAGGTTAGTACCTAATCTGCTCCATAGAGTCTTCCAAAAGTGACTCATGAACTTCACATCCCTATCTGAAACAATGCTTAAAGCAATCCATGGATCCTTACAACTTCCTTGAAGGAAAGGTGAGCTATATAGCTAGCATCATGAGTGGTTTTGCAAGGGATAAAGTGACTCATCTTGCTGAATCTATCTACCACCACATAGACACTATCAAATCCTATCTTGGTCTTAGGGAGTCCTACCATAAAGTCCATGCTAACACACTCCCATGGTCTGTTAAGAATGGGTAGGGGTTGATATAGACTGACATTACTAGCTCCTCCCTTAGCTTTCATACACACTAAACATTGCTCCACATACCTCCTGACATCCCTTAACAACTTAGGCCAATAGTAGAACCTTTGCACTAGTTCCAATGTTCTGTTGATGCCAAAATGTCTACTAAGACTACCATTATGCTTTTCCTGGATGAGGTTTTCTCTCATTGACCCTTTTGGAACACATTACTAATTCCCTTTAAACAACAATCCACTTTTCAATGTATATTCTGCATATTGGCTATGAAAATGATTCTCAAAGTTAGAACATACCCTGTAGGCCTCCGAGAAATCTTCATCTTCCCCATAGAGATCCTTGAAACTCTCTATTCCAATGCTCTTGATCTGTATCTCTTGAACTATCAGCAATCTCCTGCTTAGTGCATCTGCTACCTTGTTCAATTGTCCCTTCTTGTGCTTGATGGTGAAAGTAAAGGCTTGGATGTACTCCATCCATTTCAAATGTCTATTACTCAACTTCTCTTGGGTGTTGATATAAATAAGTGCCTGATTGTCAGTAAAGACTACAAACTCCTTGGGTAGAAGGTAATGCCTCTACTTCCTAAGTGACTGAACCAAAGCATAAAGTTCTAGGTCATAGGTAGAATACTTCTTCTTAGCTTCATTGAGATTTTCATTGAAGAAAGCTATGGGCCTGCCTTCTTGACTTAGCACTCCTCCAACTGCAACTCCACTAGCATCACATTCCACAGTAAACAACTTGTCAAAGCTAGGTAATAAGAGAATAGGTTGAGTTGCCACTTCTTGTTTCAGTTTCTCAAAACCTTTCTTAGCTTCTTGAGTCCACTTAAACTTAGTATTTAAACCACCTTTGATTGTATCTAGGACTAGTGCACATATGCCACTAAAGTTTCTTATGAATTTCCTATAAAATTGAGCCAATCCATGGAAAATTCTTACCTCTGTCCCTGTGGTTGGTGTAGGCCAGTTTAGGATAGCTTCCACCTTGCTTGGATCCATCTTGAATGATCCTTGGGACACTACAAAACCCAAATATACAAGCTCCTATTTAAAGAACTCACACTTCTCTAGGTTGATGGCTAACTTCTCTTCTTGCAATCTTCTAAGAACCAACTCCACATTCTTTAGGTGTTCTTTTGTTGTCTTGCTAAAGATGAGTATATCATCAAGATATACCACCATAAATATCCCTATAAAGTCTTTGAGCACTTCATTCATGAGCCTCATGAATGTGCTAGGGGCATTAGAGAGGCCAAATGGCATGACTCTCCACTCATACAACCAATCTGTTGTCTTAAATGTTGTCTTCCACTCATCTCCATCCTTGATTCTAATCTAATGGTATCCACTCTTGAGATCCAACTTGGTGAAGTACTGAGCTCCTCCAAGACAATCCATCAATTCTTCAATCCTAGGAATAGGGAACCTATACCTAATTGTGATTCTATTTATTGCTCTAGAATCAGTGCATAATCTCCACTTGCCTCCTTTCTTGGTTGCTAAGACCACTGGTACTGCACATGGGCTGATGCTCTTCCTAATCAATCCTTGATCCAATAACTCCTGCACTTGTCTAGCTACCTCTAGATTTTGATCCGATGTAAGCTTATAAGCTGCTTTGTTAGGCAATGAAGCTCTAGGTATGAAGTCAATCTGATGACTAATGGCTCTTCTTGGAGGTAAAGTTGCAAGTGCACCATCACTCACTATGTCCTTATACTTCTCAAGCAACTTTTGGACTGCTCTGGGTATGACTGTTTTCTCAGTCTTGTCTTCTTCTTTGGATTGCAACATCATCACATATCCTTCACTCCCTTGATGTAGGTTGTTAAGGAACTCTTTCCCACTACTTAACAAGACACTAGGTGTCTTTGACTGTCCTTCTTCCTCTTCTGACAATGACTGCAATTTAAATGTCTTCCCATCCTTTTTGAAAGAAATAGTATTCTCCTTCCCATCATACATGGCACTTCTATCATACTACCATGGTCTTCCCAATAGTAGATGGCATGCATCCATGGGTAACACATCACAAATTAGTTTATCCTTGTACCCTCCAATGGAAAAATCCACCATTACTTGCTCATTGACAAGAACACTCTGCCCTTTGTTTAACCATGTTACTTTGTAGGGGTTAGTGTGGGGTACCTTCTCCAATCTCAACTTCCTTACTACCTCTTCTAAGATGATGTTATCTGTTGAACCTGAATCCACAATAACCTTACATACTTTCCCAAGTATTTTGCATCTCACTCTAAATAAAGCTCTTCTTTGTTTTGGCTCTTCCTTGACTGGTTGTTTGATCAAAGCTCTCCTAAACATCAGGTTCTCCCCCATTTCAGATTCAATGTGACTGACCTCTGGTGATTTAGTACTCATGGTGTCCTCTTGAAAATATATCACTCTCTTCTCAGTATTTGATGAAGATGCTTTCTCCGGGAACCTATAAGATGGATGCCCTACTTGACCACAATGGTAACATTTCATAGTAGCAAAATATGAATTGCTCCTACCTACTCCTCTTCCTCTATTGGATCCTCCTTGAGAACCTCTACCTCTTCCATAACCTCCTCTAGAAGGTGTTTCACTCCCATGCTTAATGATTTTAGACTCTCCTTGGTTTCTTTGCTCAGTTCCTGTACCTTGGTAGCCACCTCTATGTCCTCTTTGATCTCTGCCTTTGCCTCTACTCTTACAAGCCTGATCATGTTTCCTCTTGCTTCTTTCCTTAATCTTAATAGCTAATTGGTAGCATTGGTGTATTGTCTTAGGACTTAGAAGATTCATCTCCTCTTGGATGTTCCACTTCAATCCATTAAGATACCTAGCCACCTTGAGACTTTCATCTTCTGAAACATTGGACCTCATACAAAGTTTTTGAAACTCCTCAGTGTAAGTGTTCAAATCTTGGTCTCTTTGCCTCAAGCTTTGTCTCTTCTTGTGTAACTGAATCTCATAATCATCTAGTATATATGCTTCTCTCACTTTTGCCACCATAGCTTTCCAAGTTGAAATAGGCTTCTTGCCTTCCTTTTCCCTCTCTGTCTGAATGAATTTCCACCATGTCAAGGTAGATCCTCTCAATCTAGACTTCGCCACCTTCACCTTCAGTGCTTCAGTGACTCCATCACATTCAAAATGGTTCTCCATGCCTTCTATCCAACCCAGGACTAGGTCAACCTCCAATTTTCCATTGAATAGTGGTATACCTTCAAGTGCTTTCCCACTCAAATATTTTAATGCATTCAAGAAAGGCTCCTCCTATAGAACAGGGTCAGGTTCAGGGGTCTTATCTTCCTTTGTAACCTCTTCACTCTTTGGTACCCTGCCCTCCAATCTATCACTGACCTCATCGGCCTTGATTTGCACATTGCTCAATGCTTGCTCGAGTTGAGCTAATCTTTCTCTCAACCTCCTATTATCTTCCTCCTGATCTTCGGCCTTCTTTTCCACCTCAATGTTTGTCACCATGATTGTGGAACCACTAGATTCAAGGTCTGACATACAAGATTCTATCCCAAATCTTTAACTTGCTCTGATACCAATCTGATAGGGTAGGGTTGGATGGAACAATCACTATTCCATGCTCTGGGTCTCCCTTGGAAGATCCTTGTGGTGGCACACTCCACCACCTAAACCTATAGGACCTAATGATTGATTAGGTTCCCCTATTTCACCTTGCCAACCCCACTATTATCACAATTCCATCTACGAAGTCGATCTTGGTGCAATGCTTCTAACTCTTCCTTAGCCCTTAATCTACCCTAAGGACTAATATCCTCGAATAACTAAAATTTAGCTTTGCAGGGGTGTAGAGATGTTTCCAAAGGCTTCAGATCATCTCCCTAGGATTCTTGAAATTCCACCACACACCATTTACAAATTGCTTCCACCAAACCCTCAATTAGGGTTTATTAGGCTACTAGCCCAAGAGCCCAATTAGGTCTCTATCTCCGAGCAAACACACTAATACTCAAAGGTTTACCAAAGAACACTGAATTTACCCTTGGGTTTCTTGTTCTTCATGTCTATCACCTAAATATTGTAGTGGTCTTGGCCTCCAACTACCCGTACAGCTCCTCAAACTGGAAATGATCAAGAACTTAGATTATTTTGGGTCTTTTCCTGTCTTCTTGTAGACTGTTAAGGATTCCTTTCACCAAATGGGTTGATGGAGCTTCTTCCTTCTTTCTAAGCCTTGGCAAGGCATACACCTACCCTCTCCACACTGTGAATTACCAGGAGATAGACACCCCTGCAAGTCAAGTGCTTTGCACTTCATTTCTTCCCTAGCCGGGCACTGTCAAGCTCGCCTAGGAGAAGAATTTCTCCATGATTCCTTGAATCCTAACCACTCCTAACCCTATCCTATTTATAGACATGGAGCCTAATCACAGTTCCCAAGGCCCGTACACAAAGTATAGTGGGAATGTAACTAGAACTCCATCCTTTACAGACTGATTGTCAGGTTAGCAAATAAAAAGAAACAACTTAATTAAACAAACACCGCCTGAAAATTGCTCACACAAACTAAATACTACCACACAAAGCTTAAAACACAGCTACACTACAAACTACAACAATTTACAGTGCCATGATTGCTCCTGATCACCCAAATTCAAAAGAAACACAGAAAATTGTACAACTTGATCACTGTCCTCACTAGTATTCATGAATTTTCACCAATACAAAAGCTTCCAACCTTCCTTTTAGGTCGAGACACACCTTATATAGGTTTCCCAATTCACTTAAGCTCGATCCTAACTACTCCATGGCCGCTTGTGGCTTTCCCAATAGGCCTTATTTGACAAATTTTAAAGAAACTAACGCAAACTAACACCTAGGAAGGTCTACAAAGGTATTAGATCATCCTTGTAGGAAAAACTCAATCTAACAAGGGTCAACTTGTTCTCAAAATGCCTCTAAGGCACAAACTCAAGAACTAGAAATAGAATGCTACCTTTGATCTAAAACAAATTGCCAATTAACAACCTTCTAGACAACCTTCCTAGATGAACTATGGGGTGCTCCTGCACCACATAGGTTTTTCACCAAAAATCAAGCTCTATGTTCTGCACATGTGGAAAATAAGTAGATTACGATTAAAAAATAAAAAAAGATGAATGCACCAGATATTGAATTCCTTGATCCAACAATTTTTGTTTGAATTTCAATACATATAAAAAATTTACGTTGTATATGGTTCACCTATGTCTGAATTGTAATTGGTTTGACTTTGAAACTTGATTAAGGAAAAAATATTCAATAAAATAATATGAAACCAATTGGAAGCACTAGCTATCAGAGTTACAAATCTAAATTTAAAAGCATTATAATTTTGTCCTTCATAGAAAAATATTTATGTTGTATACGGTGAGTGCCACTCCTTAAAAATGTTGTTTGCTGAAAAAAAATAGTTTTCGAAGGAGATGGAAAAATTACTGCAATCTGATTCCAAATTTTTTGAAAAAAATATATTTAGAATCTACCAAAAAAATGTCACAAATCACTAGTTTGCATCATCTTCAAATTCCTCATAGTTTAGCCGCTATAGGTTCCCAAAAGTGAAGATTTAGTTAGAAAAATATATTTTAGTGTCCAGTGTGGCCAAAAATTGTAAGTCAGTATTGTGGGATCACCCTCTGATCAATTCACAACATCGATGTGAGTTATCATATCAAGCAATCAGTCATCAACACCTTTCTTCATGCATCTTCATCCACTTCCATCACCGCACACATTATATGGTGCCACTTGACACATGTCACTAGCTACATTATATCCTTGGGCTAAATAGGGAACCACCATTTCATATTCAGATATCGAGGAGGCTATTGATCATCTAGGCTTGATGAAAACCATTCATCAAGCTGAGTGAAAATATTTAGTGTGCAACTTAGGAAATATTATAGTTGTTGAATATTTTTTAGGTCGATAATTACTAGGAAAGGGGACCGGTCACCGAATGAAATTAATGGCTTAAGTGATAATTTAAGCAACCTGCATCCACCTACAAATAGTCAACTCAAAAATATAATTTCTAATGAACACTATAACTATTAGACACACTACCTAGAGCTCACTACTCAAAGTGAAGGCTCACTTCCTTACAGAAGTTCAGATTAAAACCATCTCTGAAGGATGAACTAAGATAGTAGCATCTATTCATGTCAAGTTACAGTTCTGGTGAAGCTCATGAATTAGATTCTGGATCTTCTTCTTGATTATGCACTTTGCTCTGCTCTACTCTACAGTTTTATGCTCTTTGCATCAAACATAGATAAATTCAAACTATTAATCTACTGAATTTAACACCATATTCGTATTCCAAACATTCGCTATGTTCTCACACACTTCTTATTGTCAAAATGATAAAATCGATCTCATATATATATCTGCTATCAAGGATTTGATCATTCTTTTGTCAGCTTGAGAAAACATTAAGTTCTTTACAACTAATGGCTAGATCCTTAATTAAATCTTTATGTGCATCCTCCAAAGTCGGTTAAGACATAGAGAGGACCCAAAAAAACATAATCAAGCACAAAAACATTTAATTAATTACTCCTTGTACATACACAATTTCTAGTTTTGACGAGTAGGCTTGCTCACATAGATAACCAAAAGATTTGTACACCGGATCTCCTAGATCGCATACCAGTGAGTGTGCATCAGTATACTTCTCGAATAAGGTAATACAAACATCGACAAACCTTCCTTTGAGATCCATAACCCAAAATAATTGTTCGGTAAAACAATTGGATCGATATCTTTGCCTTCAATCAGATGTCCTATTCTCCACACTATTCTGTTGGTGTGAACCAAAACTATATTGTAGATTGGATGCATGACTTAGGTTGCCATCAATGACAGCACTTACAAGTCATATGCCAACAATCTCCCCCTTTGGCATTGATGGCAACACTTAGTGAAAATTGACTAAGTGTCAGAATCATTATGAGTACACTACCAAAGTATTGTCTCTCCCTCCCTTATGCTTCAAAAACATAGCTCCCCCTAAGATTGATGAGACATTTTTCACTGCACTCTCCCCCCGTTTGAAATAAATGACAAAGCATAAAAAAATATGCCAAAAATACAAAACATGTGTTCAAAATCTCCAAAACTTCAAAACATATATGGCGACAGTTCTCCCCCTTTGACCAAGACTTCAAAAATTTGAATCAGTTTTGAAAACAAGCAACTGCTACTTTAGAAAATTATCTTATGATTTTCTTTCATTTCCGAAAGGAATTTCTTCCAAGCATCTATCGTGATCCCAATGATAATAATCAAGCTGTTGTTCTTGGATGTTTTGTTGACAATTTCAATTAGAGATTCCGGAATTGTAATTGCTTCTTCTAGTTTCTCACCTTTCCTTATTATCTCCACCATTTGTTCTAGTTTGCATTCAGTTAGATCCCGCACCTTCGAAAAAGTGTCCACAAGTGTGTTCTTGGTGGATTGAACTTTGGTGTGTTTAGAATGTAAATCCCGAATCATTTTTCTGATTGAGTCGTCCTGATCCTTAAACATATCAAAGCTTTCTCCAATCCCATTCAACTCTGTTTCAATCTGCTCCAATTTCTCTTTGTAATTTCCAAATGCATGAGGGTAGTAGATACATTAGTTATAGATGTTATTAGATGAATTTATGTATTGCCTCAACCATTCATTTTCTTCTTCAGTTTGGTGAGTGATAGTCTAAACTGCTCCTTCAAATGAGAGATAACTTCACCTTCTTCTTTATCTATATCCTCAGAGCTCATTGTTTCTTTGCTGCATTCAATCATTTCTTCAGGTAGAATGTTCTACAAAATTTCCAATTTGATCTTGTAGTGCTCAACATGAGTATTTAACACACTCATAATCATATCCTGATCATATGATGGTCTAACAGACCATAACATAGCGATTTTTTGCATTCCACCTTCTTCCTGAATAACCTGTTGTAGCTTCTCCTTTGTCAGGTCATCTTCTTCCTCACTAGGTTTTTCTGCTTCTGATTCATTTCTCTATGGATCCTTAGTTTCTTCATCAGATTATTCATTTGGAATATCCACAATTTCCTTTTCTTTTCCTTTTCCTTCAATTCTAGGAATCTTTCATTTTAGAGGGTTGTATTCAATAGTTTATTTTTCTCTTTTTTGCATTTTCTCCATACCACTGGAAGAGGAACCAACTTCAATTGTTCTTACCAAAAGGGAAATATTGACTAAGCCACATTTTCCAAGCACATTCTAAAAAAAAAATTCAAATTCTTTATCCCAATTAGCCAAGCTCCTAGAATATGAGTATATTTGATTACCTACCTTTTCGTTTTCTTTCCACACCACATTGTCGATCTTTGGCAGACAATTCAAGAAATACATTACCAAAAACATATAATCAGAGTACCGAACCTAAAAGGGCAGCCTGTATTTTTTGTTAGTTGCACATTCTTCATTAGCCGATCCTTTATCAATCCGCACAAGTCAAAGTCTTGACCTTCAACTATCATCTTGTGAGAAATGTAGACTACACCAGTCGAAGTCACTCCTTCTCGATTTCTGAAAAAGACTTTGTATGAAATTCCGTGTGCACTGTACTTTGTAATAGGATTCTTGATCATCAAAATTATCAGTGCCCTCTGATCTCCAATTATTCTGGTTAGGGTTTCAACTTCTTTGTTCCAGATGGATTTTTTCCTTGGTACATCTCCGACTTTGCATAATCTAGTCAAATTCTTGATTGCCTCCTTCAAAATGATGTAGGGTTTGTCCAGAGTCAAGGTGTCATCATGCAATCTTCTCAAGATGAATTTAACAAAATCCAAATTCTCAAAGTACGAAAACTCATTCCAAATATCCAAATTCCTGTGGTTGGCTTCTCTTAATTGATTCAATTCATTGGGTAACAATAGATTCCTCATGGACCTAATATTTCCCCATTGTATTCGTCCAAAATGATTGAACCTTTGATTTGTTCCATTTTATTTTTCGCACTTAGGTTTAACAACTGCACACCAAATTAAATGAAAATTCTGAAAACAATTGAAATACCTGATAGATTTCGAGTTTCGTCAGCGAATCAATTTTACTGCCTCAAAATTCTTCTACCGAGTTCTCTCCTTCTTTTCTTCTTTGATGCAAAGTGACAAATGAGAGTTCCAATTTGACTTTTATAGCTCACACACTTGTAATAAATGCATTTTCCCTAAGTTTTTTGGGTGCTTTATTTTGTTAGATAGCGATAGAAAAATTCTTCTGCAGACCTATGAATTCTCTGAATTTTCTTGTGAAAGTTTTCAAAAACCTCTGCATATCATTGATACACCTTTTTGACCATTCTTCACATTTTGGTATCATCTACGGACAGGGGAGGAAAGATTTTCTTCAAAAACTCCTCCTAGGTCAATGACCTGAAATCAATTACCGGAAGCAGGTTCCGGTGCAAAATCATTTCCTGCATTAGAATCATTCTTCCTTACCCATGCATTCTTCATTTGATCTCTTATCTCATCTGTAGTCACTTTTCCTTTTCCTTTGTCATTTTTATGTATATTTCTATCTTTGTATACTAGACCTCTCCTATCCATATTCTTGTTTCTACAAAATGTGGCAATGTGACCATATTTATTGCAATTGTAGCACACACTACTTCCTTGTCCAGACCAATCATTCCATTGATTTCTTCTTGTATTGATTAGAAATATGTCCAGATCTTCCACATGTATAGCATTCAACATTCCTTCTATTGATAGAGTAGTCTAACATATTTTTGCATTCGATTGATTTATGACCAATTTTTTTGCATTTGAAACACTGACCAAAAAATGATGAATCCCTTGATTTCATATTAGTTCTACATTGAGCAGCCATATGACCAAATTTATTACAAGCAAAACAAAATCCATTAAAATTTTGAACATTAGGTTGTCTTACCAGATACCTTCCACCTTTATTCATCAAGTTTCCTTGTCTAAAATTCTTTTGTCTGAATTTGGAACTTTCTCCTTTTTTTCATATCCAAGACCTCTTTTATCATTTTCATTCTTCTGTCCTTGAGTTAGCTCATAAAGATTCACTGAACTGATCTTAAACTTCTCCTTGTATTCATTTGTAGTGGTAAGTTCATTCCTGAGAATAACAATCTATTTTTCTAGTTCTTCTTCATTGTTTCTGGCAAGTTCTTCTTCATTGTTTCTTCATTTTTTCTAGTTCTCTTTCCAACTAAGTGAATTCTCCATTTACTCTTCTACATTCATTAGATTTATCCTTTAAGGATTGAGCAAGGTTCTCCCCATTCTTCTTCCTTTCTTCAATCTCTTTAGTCAGCTTCATCACCATAGATTCCATTTCATGTTTTAGGGTAGCATTGTTTCTGGTAAGATTTTCACATTCTTCAGTTATCTCCTTCAAGGTTTGATTCAAGTGAGCATCATCCATGTTCTCGCTCTCTTGTTGCTTAATATATTCACAAAGATATTTTATCTTCTCCCTAGATTTAATAATCCGATCTTTCAATGACTAAATGAATTTCTCAACATCCCTAAGATTTGCTTTCAATTCCTGAACTTCTACTTTAGATTGATCAAGGTCATCAAGTGCCACCAAAAGTTGTTGCTGAAGACTACCAGAGTCCATCACATTTTGAGATCCTCCCTAAGCTGCTAAAATTATTTTGAGGAACTAGACGCTCTGATACCAATTGTTGGACTCAAGGGAACACTGAGACGGGGGGTGAATTAGTGTTCAAAAATCTTAACTTTATTACTCTGAAACTTAAACCGTTTTGTCATTACATTAAAAGAAATATGAAAGCATTCAGAGGATACATTCATAACACCATAACACAAGGAATTTTGTGTGGAAACCCTATTAGGGGAAAAACCACGGTGGAGGTAATCCTTAATTTGAGTACTCAAATATATTTTTTACAAAGGAGAATACACTTGCATTCAAGCACACTGCCTAGATCTCACTGCTCAAAGGAAAGGCTCACTACCTTACAAAAATTCATATTAAAACCATCTGAATGATGAACTAAGATAGTAGTATCTATTCATGCTAGGTTATAGTTCTGGTGAAGCTCATGAATTAGATTTTGGATCTTCTTCCTGATTATGCACTTCTCTCTACTTTGCTTTGCTCTGCTCTGCACTTTTCTGCTCTTCGCATCACACATAGATAAATTCACACTATTACTCTACTGAATTTTGCACCATATTCACATTCCATACATTCTCTATGTTCTCACACACTTCTTATTGTCAAAATGATAAAACTGATCGCATATATATATCTCCTATCAAGGATTTGATCATTCTTATGTCGGCTTGATAAACCTTTAAGTTCTTTACAACTAACAGCTAGATCCTTAATTAAATATTTATGCACATTCTAAAAACTTGGTTAAGAAATAGAGAGGACCCAAATAAACATAATCAATCCTGAAAACATTTAATTAATTACTCCTTGTACATCTACAATTACTATTTTTGACAAGTCGGCTTGCTCACACAGATAACCAAAAGATTTGTACACTGTATCTCCTAGATTACATACCAGTGAGTGCGCATCAGTATAATTCTTGAATAAGGTAATACAAACATCAAAAAACCTTCCTCTAAGATACATAACCCAAAATAATCATCTGGTGAAGTGATTGGATCAATATCTTTGCCTTTAATCGGATGTCCTATTCTCCACTCTGTTCTGCCTGTGTGAACCAAAACTATATTGTAGATTGGATGCATGAATTAGATTGGCTTCAATGAAAACACTTACAAGCCATATTCCAACAAGGAAATATTATATTTGTTGAATATTTTTCAGGTTGGTAATTAGTACAAAAGGGGACCGGTCACCCAATGAACTTAATGGCTAAAGTGATAACTTAAGCAAACTACAACTGCCTACAAATATTCAACTCAAAAATAGAATTTATGATGAATGCCATGACTATTAGACCTATGGTTTATTAGCCAAACCCCAATTGGACTAGAAGGCATAAATAAATATTTTCTAAGCTTATTCCACCTTCTCTAATCATACAGACCATGCCAATTAAATCTTCTTGAGAAACCCATAACGAATATGGCCTTAGTTTTCTCCTTTGATTTCTTGAAGAAATTTAAGTAATGTTATGAAAAAATTCATGAAAAATTTGCAACATCCTAAGTAACTTTGCAACTTTTACAAAACAAGCTCACCTTTTCATCATATTCCTCCAAATCTTCTGAAATTCGATCCTTTGATCTACATGACCTCATACCAACAATATCCTTCACAAGATATCATGGAAATATCCCCTTTTGACATCAATTCAAACATTATGCTAACAATCTCCCCCTATGTCATTGATGGAAATACCAAATGCTCATACTAATATGTATCGATGCTCTTTACCAAATACTCATATAATTTTATTTGTCAAAGCTAGTGAAACTACAATCTTGAATGATGTGATTAGTGTTGACACAGATGATGAAAACATGGATATTGATAAACAAGATCATATAGAACAAAATCCTATCGATGTTTTGGTTGCATTGTTCGAAACTCAACATTGTAAGGGTTGAACTAAAAACCCTCTTGACATTGATTTCTACTCAAAAGATATACTTAAACATGCACCTGATGGTCCTCTTTACATAGCTGACATAATCTATGATAAGCCCACTAATGGGATATTAATTGATCTTATCTGTGGAGAGAATGTGATCATCGAGAAATTCCTACTTGTGCATGAACTCTATCAAGAAACATATGATAAACTAAAAGCATGGATAAAGACACATAATGGTTTTGCTTGCCCTATGATGGGATTGATCACCTTACCTTTACAAATGGGACCAAAAACATAAGATGTCTCATTCTCCATCATCTCAACATCAGACCAATTCCATATGAAGCTTGCTTACCCATGGCTACACTCCATGGGAGTTGTCCTGCCAGTTGTGCATAAATGCTTAAAGTTTCCCTTTGACAATGAAATTTTCACCATGCATCATAGTGGATTTAATCCATTGTCTTCCTATGGAAAATTTTCATTAGATTTATTTTGGCCAGAGCCTATGGAACCTATTAAACCTCGTGAGGACTTCTTTTCAAATCTGACCAAAATTTTAGGGCGAAATGCATAGCAAAACTATCCCTCACAAACATGCCTTTGTCTACGATTGAGCCTACCATCCTTGATGAAACCATGATCGAACTTAAAGACATTCCAAACAACTAAGACCAACCCAAGACATATCCTTTCCCTACTTCCTACAAAAGACCAAGAGATAATGAAAATAATCTTGTCACACCTCCTAAAATAAAACAAGTTTGCAAAGCTAAAGATAAAGTGGTTGAACAACCTTTTATGGTTTCCTCCATTCCTCCCCTTAGGGAAGAAAACAAACATATGGTTGATAAACCTACTCCTACACAAACACAACTTTAAAGTCTTACTAAAAGAAATAGAAATGATAGAGAGCATAGGTGTAGATGTCGTGCTCTTGCTCAAAGGTTAAACAAAGAAACAAACAAAGAAAATAAAAATCCAAAATTGACAGTTGAAGCAATACATGATAAGTCTCCCTCTTCCCCACAACAAAAATATCATATACTACAATTGCAATAGGAGCTAATTCCTTCTTTAGACATTATCATTCGGCTTCCTGTTGTGATTAACTTGGATGATGATGATGAGGTTGCTAAAATTGACGAGGATGTGCATAATGAGTTGAATACATTATTTTCCTCTTCTATGAGCTTAAATGATAATTCTCCTAAGAAGAGTGTCAAAATTAGTGATGACCCTAGTTTGGCACTTGCTATTGTCCCTTTGGCTAGTTATTTTCCTTCTATAAATGATGAACTTGATTGGGATGTGGACGACCTGCTAATAGGTTGACTTGCATGTAACTTAATAGTATTTTGCATCATTTTTATGTTTCTTTTGTGTGATTGCATGTGGGTAATTTCATCTTCTGTGGTGTTTCATTTGATGTCTCTCTCTCTTTATGACATTCCTCTATTTGTACATACATTCTTCTCTATGTCGTAAATATTTTTCCTTTTTCATTTGTCTTGTGGTTTCCTTTTGGGGATGACACAAGGCGTCAAGACATTTAGGTCTCTTCGATTTTGACCCAAATGATTTATATTTATATTTTTCATTTGTCTTGTGTTTTCCTTTTGGGGATGACATAAGGCATCAATATATTCATGTATCTTCCATGTTGACCTGAAAGGTTTTTCTTTTTTTTTCACTCTATCTGTGTCATTCTTATTGTTCCATGAGTATTTGGGGAACGATGATGGTTCGGAGCTCTCTAAAAATATTGTAGCAACAACAATACTGACCCCAAATCCATGGATCCCTCATGCGTTTGGATTTTTATTTCAAAGGTAACCCCCTGTTTCCTTTTCATGATGTAGCTTTATTTGGAAACATATGACTTGGCATAGGGCTTTCCAAATAAGCTTTCATGTCCTCTTTATTGCTAGAATTTATCATTTTCTACTTTAAAGTAATTGCTCACAACATGGTGTTTAGCAATTTATTTAAAGTGGGGGCATACATTGGGATTATTCTTTAGTATTTTTCATGTTTTATTATGTAGTATTCTTCACTCGATGCATCTTTCGCTTTGTGGTGACATTGGGTGTGATTTCCTTCAAGAGTGTGATCTCTCTTAGCATATTATATTCCTCTTAGTGGCTTGATGTGACACACTGCATCCCCTAAGTTGTGAATCTTCTATTCTTTGGTTGGTCCACTCTTAGAGACATTAGGCATGATTTTACCTAGGTTAATACCTTACATGAACTAAGAAGAAACCCTTTCAACGTTCCTTACACTACTCCACATTTACAATTTCGGTTATATGGCCACCTAGCATAATACACTTAGCTTTCCTATGGTGCCCTCTTGTTTTTTCATGATCATATCAAGCATACAAAGCTTTGCTTGCCTCATGAAGCTTGAAGTTCATTATTGTGTGGCATCTTATCAAAGCTATCAGGAGGTATAGCATTGGTTTGGTTGAACAAGAAGCTGAACTTAGGTTTGACTTTCCCATAGCCACTTTCTTGTGTGAGCGCATAGTCATGTGCATATGTGTCACCTTTTTGGAAACTCACCCAGTAGACAACCTAGAGTTTTTTTGCCTCAGGGTGACCATGTATTTTTGGAAAAATAGCTTAGATTTGATCCACAACATGTCAAACAAATGTTTGAAGCTTGATCCACCCCCCTTTTGTTTCATTTTTTTTTCTTTTCTCTTTGTATTTGGCAACCTATGCTTGTGCCTTTTTGTTTCTCCTTATATAATTTTGATGTTCATTCTTTTGTGCCTATGTTGGTTTGCCATAAGATCTTGATCTTGGGGGCTTGATCATCCCTCTTGATTGCTATCATCCTATCTTACCAACATTGGTGTACACTTTAACCCCTCTTGATGCGAGTTTGTCTACTTTAGTGTGAGTTTGAAGCAAATTCCTCCTCTCACTAAAGTGGGGACTAAATGTAGCTACGGAAAAATTATCCCTCTACATTTTTGTGCTTGTTTGGGCCCTCCTTGTTAAATTGAGCTTAATGTTTCCTTGATTTAGTGTTGTAATGTGTTTAACACATTGACATTAGGTATTGGGCCCTTGTAAACTAAATGGACTTAGTTGTACCTTATTTAAGGTGTTGTGAAGTGTATCCTAACACTTTCACACTAATCTAGGGTTTTCATTATTAATTGGGATTCTTTATGCCTTATATGGTCCTTATTTTGCATCCGCAAGCCTTAATTAATGTATCTTTTCAAGGATAATCCTAACATAAACCAACACTCAATCATAATTCAAGTGTTTTTTGGATTATATGGCCTAGATTTAGTGATCTAGGACTCATACGCCACCTTGGACGTATGGGCTCCATCTAATTTTTGGGGCCCCGATCGAGATTTCACATGAATCTAAGCCTTTCTTAAAAAATGTGTCCCATAGAGTAGCTTATTGGGACTCATACACCACTTCTAGCGTATGAGTCTCGTGTGGCTTAAATTTAATTTAAATTCACATTCTTGGTGGAATTTTATTCTTCTAGATTTGATGTCGGCTTGTAGTGTTGTAATTTTGAGAAACTTGACATAAAAAGTATAAATACAAGGTTATTTCACTTCATTTTTCTCCTAACAAGCAATTAAGTGATTTGGCAACTTGAGTATTCATGCATTATAACAAATTTGAGCTTACAAGAGCTTTCAAGAGTTTACAAGAGCCTTCAAGAGCCTCCAAGAGTTTATTATCAAGTGCTTTGGAGTATTATTCAAGTATCTAGCATCATGTCAAAATCATCATGCATAATGTTTATTTTTGAGCTAATATTTGTGATGTAGGGTTTATGATTTAAGAAACCATTCAATTCAAGATCTGCTACATTCAAGAAAGAGTCAAGATCCACATTCAAGTTAGCCATTTTGTACATGTTTGGAATAGTTTATTCCTAGGGTTAGGTGAGCTACAACAAATCATTTTGTTCATTCAACATTCATCCTTTCCATTTTATTTCATTGCAAGGTGTAGATATGGAAAACGAGCAATCTCGGTTCGACACACTTGATCCTGTTTATTAACAACATTTCTTCATGAATCATACTCTCAGTTTTTCATCATATTCTATCTCTTAAATTAATAAATCATTGTTTATTTGATTAAGTCTTTCTCCTCCAGTGAATAAATTAATCAATTTAATTTAATTAACCTTATGTTTCTATTTAATTAAATAATAAATCATTTTATTTGATTAAAGTCTCTAAAGTCCTCTTATTAAATTAAATAAATCAAAACCTTGTTTGATTTAATCTAACATCTTCCCACTTAGTTAAATAAATCAAAGTCATTTATTTAATTAAACCAATTCTTCTCAATTCTGATTTAAATTAATCAATATAAGTCTAAATTGTCACATCTCCTAAATTCCTCATTAGATTAATTAAGCTTTTATTAACTTAATCTTAATCTATGTCACATTCTCTAGAGAATGAAACTTGCACAATAAATCAAATACTTTGATTTATTAATTCATCTATTTTCCCTCACATGGCATCAAAGGGAATATTCCCTCAATTTGAATTCAAAAAATTCCAAGTGGATTTGTACATCCAACAAGGCATTCATTCCTCTTACATGTCCTTTTGCATTGAGCGAAGTGGCATTTATTTCATTCTTTTTTCCCTCTCACATGTCATTTCTCAAATTTGAAATTCCACCTAATTGCATTTATCATGCACATTGACCAAAATGTGATCATTCCTCAGCCATTCACATCTTGACAAGTGGCACTTGGCCATTGGATGTTGAGTGATCCCACATTGCTCTATTTCATTCTCTCTTCCATTTTGGAAATCTATAAATGGAGGTTTCTTTCCTCATTTGAGCATCCACAATGTTGAGTAAACTTACTATGCTCAAATTCATCTTCATTCCACAAATTTCATGCAAGGTTACTCTCTTAAATTGAGAGCTAATCTTGTTCATTCCATTTAAACCAACTGATATCACCATCAAGAGTCACAAAGCTTACAAACAAGAATTGGGAAAGGGCCGATTTCGACATACAAATCAGCACCAATTCCCCATGGGATTGATAGTTGCTCGTTTAAAATAGGATCTCTTTATTTCATATTGTTCTTTACCTATTTTCCTATGACAATGTGGCAATCTAATTTCATGGGGAACCTTGATTTCTTTCCTGTATATGATCTAATAGTGTGATATGTTTTGTTGTGTTTGTGCAGCTAAATTGAATTCTGGGTTCACATTCTAGTGCTAGAAGGAGGGCGACAGCAAAAAAATCAAAAAATGCAAAAATCCAAAAAATCAGAAAAAGGATTGAAAATAGTAAAGAAAAAAATCGTCCTCTGGTGAAAACCACTTCGGTAGCACTTTGGAAAAGTACCTTGGGGAAAACCTGGCAAACAGGCGCCAAGCATAAATAAAGCATTCTCTATCCACCAAGATCTGCACGACTCACTCATCCGTTCCATCAAATTTCATTAATCATCCATCCACCCATCCACTCGCATCCATACCATAGCCTAAGCTAATGCCCATATCATATTCCACCATAGTACTACTTGGTGTATTCCTAGGGTCATTTTTTCCTGCCTTTATCGAAGTAGTCTATCACTTGAACACTGGGGGCATGTTCCTATACCTACATTGGATCAGATTTGTGTATATTCTCGTGATCATCCTAAACTCATCAAAAAATCTAAAAACATTTGGAAAAATCATCAAAAAACTCAAAACATGTCAAAATATCAGAAAATATTCAAAAATTCATCATTGAGTCTCGTCATTCTTTCACGTTGTCTGAACTACATCGTCTCTGAGCTTGAACGTAGGCAAGGTTGATCTTTGATCATCCCCCGAGACAATTAGGTCAATCCTTTAGGTGTCTGTCACATTGGCAATCCGTTTTCCAATCTATTTTATATTTAGGTCAGTCCTTTAGGCATCTATCGCATTGGAAATCCGTTCACCCATCTAGTTTCACATTTTAGGTCAGTCCTTAGGCGTCCATCGCAAGAAAATGGTAATCTATTTTCCCATCCATCTTTTTATTGAGTCAAGTCTATCGTCAGTCGAACTACGTGGTCTCTGCGTGTATAACGTAGGCAAGGCTAATCTATGGATCAACTCCCTAGACCCCTATGATAGGTCTTTAAGTTAGTCTCTTCATCATAAATCTTGAAAATACCAAAAACATTGAAAAATGTGAAAATACCAAAAAAAATTGTAAAACATCTCAAAATATCTGAAAAACCCAAAATGGTGCATCCATTTCATCTCGCTTTCACCTGTGATTTGTCATCACTCATAATAAAGTCAATCGTCACTTTCACCCTTTGGTGATTCAGTCGGAAGCAAGTTTAAAAGTTTCCAAAGTGAACACCTAATCATCAAAGTCTTAAGCCTAAGTGAGTAAGCAAGCAAGTTGGTCAACTCAAAGTATCAATAGCCTATCACCCAAATTAGTCTCATCAAAATCCTGATCACAACATGTTCTAGGATGAAGCTTTCTTGCGATGGACATAAGCATCAGGTACCTCACAGTAGTTAGTCTTGGCTAGCAGTATGAAGAACATTAGCTTGTTTGGTTTGCTTTATTTGGTCTTTTATTAACTTAACTTATTTTGTGCTCATTCCGAGGACCTCTCCATGATGCCTAAACAAAATAGGTTTAGAGAGAAAGGAATGGGGCAAAGATCATTATCTTTTTATCTGTTGTGCTTGTGGGATACACTTGTAAAATAACTTAGTCATATATGCTTTGTTTGGTTTGTGGAAAGGATGTTTTAGATATCTTGTTGACCACATAAGAAAGCTTGCTTTCCTATGTTTTGGCCCGAGATGTGTAGAATCTTTGAACTACATCCTGAATGAAGTATGTATGCTAAGTATGAATAAGGATACTCCTATCTGATTGTCAAGTCAAAGTCCATCACACTAGGTACAATGCCATCCTGGTCCTTTATACCTTGATGCATCATACCTACGTGTGTTATCAAACATAAAGTAATTGGCCCTTTGAAAATCCCAACTCCATGGTAAGAAAATCATCAATCATCATCTTGTGTGGATCTTCCTTCCATTCTTCTCATTCTTCTATCTTTACTAACATTTCTATCTAAAATTAGTGTGTTGCATCAATATATACACGAGACTACCCATAGTCAATGATTGTCTATACATCATCAGATCTGTCTACATCAAAAAATTATCTTTCATCCTCTAATCAATAGAACCAATCCTCTCACATTTTTATCACGATCTCGATCGAAAAATAGAACATTTCCGCTCAATCTCTTGAGGGGGAAGCATACCAGCAATATCCTTCCACTGGGGCAACAATGGGGCATCTAAAAAATAAGAAATTTTTGACTTTGAGCACAATAATTTATTCTTTGAATCAATGCAACAAGTACATTGCTTCAAAGAGGGGCAAAATGTAGACATGGAAAATGAGCAATCTCGGTTCGACACACTTGATCCTATTTATTAACAACATTTCTCCCTGAATCATACTCTCCACTTTTCATCATATTCTATCTCTTAAATTAATAAATCATTATTTATTTGATCAAGTCTTTCTCCTCCAGTGATTAAATTAATCAATTTAATTTAATTAACCTTATGTTTCTGTTTAATTAAATAATAAATCATTTTATTTGATTAAAGTCTCTAAAGTCTTCTTATTAAATAAAATAAATCAAAACCTTATTTGATTTAATCTAACATCTTCCCACTTAGTTAAATAAATCAAAGTCATTTTTTTAATTAAACCAATTCCTCTCAATTCTGATTTAAATTAATCAATTTAAGTCTAAATTGTCACATCTCCTAAATTCCTCATTAGATTAATTAAGTTTTTATTAACTTAATCTTAATCTATGTCACATTCTCTAGAGAATGCAACTTGCACAATAAATCAAATACTTTGATTTATTAATTCATCTATTTTACCTCACATGGCATCAAAGGGAATATTCCCTCAATTTGAATTCAAAAAATTCCAAGTGGATTTGTACATCCAACAAGGCATTCATTCCTCTTACATGTCCTTGTGCATTGAGCGAAGTGGCATTTATTTCATTCTTTTTTCCCTCTCACATGTCATTTCTCAAATTTGAAATTCCACCTAATTGCATTTATCATGCACATTGACCAAAATGTGCTCATTCCTCAGCCATTCACATCCTGACAAGTGGCACTTGGCCATTGGATGTTGAATGATCCCACATTGCTCTATTTCATTCTCTCTTCCATTTTGGAAATCTATAAATGGAGGTTTCTTTCCTCATTTGAGCATCCACAACTTTGAGTAAACTTACTATGCTCAAAATCATCTTCATTCCACAAATTTCATGCAAGGTTACTCTCTTAAATTGAGAGCTAATCTTGTTCATTCCATTTAAACCAGTTGATATCACCATCAAGAGTCACAAAGCTTACAAACATGAATTGGGAAAGGGCCAATTTCGACATACCAATCAGCACCAATTCCCCCATGGGATTGATAGTTGGTCATTTAAAATAGGATCTCTTTATTTCATATTGTTCTTTACCTATTTTCCTATGACAATGTGGCAATCTAATTTCATGGGGAACCTTGATTTCTTTCCTATATATGATCTAACATTGTGATATGTTTTGTTGTGTTTGTGCAGGTAAATTAAATTCCGAGTTCACACAAGGTTTGATTACCAAAATAGGGTTTGACCAAGGAAAACCCCTTTCCACTAACAAAACAACATTTTCCTCTCTCGTTAGTGGTTGATTTATAGGTCTAGATTAATGACCCATTGAAGAGAAAGGTTGGAAAGAAGTTGTTAACTATGCAAAATTGTGAAATTTGCCACCTTGTTTAGAAGATCACTAAAAGACATCTACAGAGCACAATTTGATAGTCCAGATCCACAAATCAGGTTGAGAAGACAGAGCAAAGATTGAAGATCAGATTCAGACCTTAATACTCTGAAAAATTCCAACATGACTAATATGCTACTTCTGGCATTGTGAGTCCCATTACAAGTCATTTTCCAGATTTCTGAAGATCCAAACTTGCCATCATCATATTCATGTTCTAGCCCAGAAACCCTTATTTGGTACTGATACACCCAACCTGGCATATGAGTCCTAGTGTGCCTTAATTTTAGTATTTTTAGCATTTCAAATCTTCATTCAAGATACTACAGATTTCCAGGTGTACCTCTCCAATTTCTCGATCTGTTATTCTATTTTGCATTCATTTCTAGGGAATTTATTATAGTCTTGCATATCATTAAGTTTTATCATTAGATCTTGCATGTTACTAGTCTTTCCAAGCCCTAGCTTGGTGATGAACCCCTCTTTAGTGATTAATCATACCCTAGGACAACCTTTGGTAGATCACTTTCCCTCATTCCATCCTTGGGTTGATATCGAGCTAGGGTTTCCTTGAGTGGAACTAGATGAAATAGGGGAAACCATACCCTTGTGCTACATCTCCTAAGAGGTAGAAGCCCCCTATTTCCATTATTTTAGGAGAAAACCAATATCTTTTATGTGCTAACTTTTTTTGTTATCTACATTCTAAATTTTGAGCTAAGATCTTGAACTTCATAGAGTGATTGTTGAAGTGTGAATTTTATACTTTTGTGGCATTTTTATTCCTTTTGATTCACATTTTTTGTTCCATAATAAATTTGAATATTTTCTTAAGAGATATATAATATCTTTAGCAACATACCTACATTATTCAACTCATGCGTAATATCAAAATAATCCATAGCATTTTAGGAAATTTGACATAACTATTTCTTTTAAAGTGCTAGCCAAATATTTAATGATTGTAAATCTAATTTTGAAGTTTCAATCATCCAATTTTGATGAGTGTTGGAATATATATATATATAGAGAGAGAGAGATAGTAGAAAAATCTATCCCTTTACATTTTCACTCTTGTTTGGGCCCTCCTTACTAAAATTGGGCTTCTTTATGCCTTATTTGGTCCTATTTTGCATCCACAAGCCTTATTTAAAGAATCTTTCTAAGGATAATCCCAACACATATCAAATAACCAATCGTAATTTATTTTTTTTGGTTTGTATGACCCAGATTTAGTGATCTAGGACTCATACGCCACCTTGGCCATATGAGTCCCACCTAAGTTTCAAGGCCTAAACTTGAATTTGGCATAGAACTTAACATTACTTGAAATTTGTGTCCCAAGCTTAGCCTACTCGGAATCGTACATTCCAACTAGCGTATGAGTCCTACTTAGCTTGGACCTATTTTAAATTTAAATTCTTGGCAGGATTTTATCCTACTAGATCTGATGTTAGCTTGTAGTGTTGTAATTTTGAGAAGTTTGGCATTAACAAGTATAAATACAAGGTTATTTCACATAATTTCTCCTAATATTTTCAAGAGAGCATTCCTAAGGAAAATTTAAGATTACAAAACCATTCAAGAGTTTATTATCAAGCACTTTGAAGCTACATTCAAGATTCAAGCATCATGTCATTTAGTCATCATGCATCATGTTTGTTTTTGAGCTAACATTTATGATGTAGGTTCTAATGATTCAAGCAAGCATTCAAGTCAAGATCTACAACATACAATCAAGATTCAAGGTCTACATTCATGCTAGACATTTCATGTACAAGATTGTAGCCTCTTATTCAAGGGTTTGGTAAGTTGCAACATAACATATTTGTTCATTCGTCATTCCTTACTTCTATTTGATTTGATTTCGAAGTTTGATTACCAAAACGGGGTTTAACAAAGGCAAACCCATATCCACTAACAATTTTTTTTTTACCTCTCTTTGATGTGTGATTTGTAGACTTAGGTTGAAGATCCATTGAAGAGAAAGATTGGATAAAGTTGTCAAAGTTGCAAAGTTACCGAAGTTGTCATCTATCTTGCAAGACCACAAAAGGTCATCTACAGGTCATAATTCAGAGATTCAAACTCAGACATCAAGAAGGAGAGAATCTACAACAGATGACTAGAGGATATAAAAGTTTTAGATCAACCCTAAAACTAGGACTAAATCACCACTTGTGGTATATGAGTTCTAGTATACCATATTTTAAGCATTTTTTGTAGATCTTGGTTTACCAATTGTAGATTTTGGATTTAGTCCAAAACCCTAATTTGGGATTAAACCGCCCCTACTAGCATATGATTCCTAGTGTGCATTAAAGATCATATTTTCAGATGTGTAGACCTTGTTTCAAGCATCTTCAATTTTCCAAGTGCCCCTTTGTTCCTTCTAAGTTCAGTATTCTTATTTTCAGTTTCATATCCTAGGTTGCATAGTTAGGTTTGTATATCATTTACATCTTCTTCTTTCCAAGCTTTTGCTTGGTGGTGAACCAAATTTTATCTTTAATCACACCCTAGGATACCTTATAGAAGATCTCTTATTTCACTAGGACCATTGGATTGAGATCTCTAGGGTTTCCTTGAATGAAATAGAAGGAAATAGGGCACTCCCCCTTCTGTGTGTGTTCCATCTCCTAATAGGTATAGCATAAACCCCTATTTTCCTACACAAACACAACTTGAATATCATACAAAAGAAACATAAATGTTAGAGAGCGTAGGCGTATATTTCATACTATTTCTCAAAGGTTAAATGAAAAGAAAAATAAAGAAAATCAACATTTGAACTTGATTGAAGCAATGCATGCGATGAGTCTCCCTCTTCACCACAACAAAAGGATCCTATATCGCAACTGCAATAGGAGCTAAATCCTTCTATAGAAATTATCATTCAACCTCCCATTGTGATTAAATGAGATGATGATGATGATGAGATTGCTAAAATTGATGAAGAAGTGCATAATGAGTTTAATACATTGTTTCCTTCTTTTATGAGTTTAAACAATAATTATCCTAGGAAGAGTGTTGAACTTGGTGATGACCCTACTATTCAACACTTGTCATTTTCGCTTTGGGTAGTTGTCCATCTTTCGTATATGATGAAAAATATTGGGATGCAAATGACGTGCTAGAGGTTGACTCACATGTGCCTTACTAGCATTGAATTTATTTTCTTTTACATGTTTATTTTATGTGATTGCATGTGCGTAATGTGATCCTACATACTATTCTATTTGATGTTCCTCTCTTTTTCTACATTCCTTTATTTTCATTTGTCTTTTGTTTTCCTTTTGGGCATGATGCAAGGCATTGAGACATTTAGGTCTCTTCCATGTTGACCCAAAATGTTTTCTTTGTTTTCACTCTCTTTTTGTCATTCTTCCCATTCCATGAGTATTTGGGGAATGATGATAGTTCTGAGTTCTCTAAAAGACATTGTAGGAAATACATACTGACCTCGAATCCATGGATCCCTTATTGGATTTTTGGATTTTATTTCGGGGGTGACCTCTTTTCATGAATTGGCCTCATTTGAAAACATATGACTTGGCATAGGGCTATGCAAATAAGCTCTCATTTCATCTTTATTGTTAGAATTTATTGTTTCCTACTTTAAATTATTTACTCACAACATGGTGTTTAACAATTTCTTTAAAGTGGGGGCATACATTGGCATTATTCTTTTGTATTTTACAACTCATCTTTCATTATGTAGTCTTCTTACTTAATGTGATGTGTCTTTCTCTTTGTGGTGACATTGGGTGTGATTTCCTTCAAGAGTTCACATCTCTCTTAGCATATTATATTCCTCTTAGTGGCTTGATGCGACACACTGCACCCCCTAAGTTGTCAATCTTCTATTCTTTGATTGGTCCTCTCTTGGAGACATTAGACACAATGTTCCCTAAGGTAAGACCTTACACGAACTAAGAAAAACTCTTTTGAATGTACACAACACTATTTTGCATATATTTGTTACATGGAAACCTTGCATAACACACTTTTCTTACCTGTGGGGCCATCCTATTTGTTCATGGGTGTCGAGCATATAAAGCTTTGTTTACTTCACAAACTCTATTTTTCATGTTGTGTGGTGCCTTATCAAATTTATCAAGAGGTATATCTTTGGTATGGTTAACGTATGGGATCCAAACTTAGGTCTCATGACTTTCCCATAGCCACTTGCTTGTCTGTGTGAGCACATACCAACCGTGTGCATATGTGTCTCACTGGGAGCTCACCTAGTGGATGGACTGAGGTTCCACTAGCCCTTTTGAGCATGCATTTGGTTTGCATAGTGGACATCGTGTTCCACTTGTAAACATTTTTAGACAAACTTAAATCTGATCTATAACATGTGGGACAAATAGTCGAGGCTTGATCCACCCTTTTTGTTTTTTTTTTTCTCTTTTTTTCTTTATGTCTTTGGCAGTGTATGCTTGTGCCTTGTTGTTGATCCTTATATGATTCATATGTGTGTTCCTTTATGCCTATGTTGGTTTTCCATAGGATCTTAATCCTCGGGGCTTGATCATCCCTCTTGATTGTTGTTGTGGGTATGTGCAGGATCATGATGGGCCAAAAAGTTGAGATATGTAAATGATATGATGGCCCATGTGGCTGACGACATTTTTTTCACCCAAAATTGATGAAACGAAAAGGGTTTTTAAAGGAGTTTCTCAGCTTTCCACCAATATAAATTATGCTTTACTTTGAATTTAATAAATAATTATTATTCATTTTCTATTTGAATTACGACTAAAGTCCTGATTGATAGGCTGGTTAAAAAACATCTATAGCTTTCAAATGGTATCACATTTTTTGAATCTAAAACATGTGTCACATTCTATGCTTCACATACTATAGGATTAAAAAAAATTGAATTTCATGAATTTTTGACCAAGTTAAGGTGGTCAGACATACGGTTTTTTATATTTTTCAATATTTGTAATAAAAAATTCATAATTAATTATTTACTTCAAAAAAGATTACAAAAAAATATGCATCACATCAGGACATGAGTCCTCTACTTATATCTAAAATATTATCATTAAATCATTGTGGCTAATTAGGGTGGTCAAACATATACCTACTCCTTATTTTTTCCTTGAAATTTAAGTACTACTGCATTTAAATTTTAAATTTTCACCAAATAGATTTAAAAAAAAAAAACCTAGTAGTTTAGAAACTATATTTAATTTTATACAAATTCTATTCTTACATATTTTTGAAATAATATAGATCACTTAATCAAATTTTTAAGTCAAGTTGTCTAACTCTGATTTTCTGAATTTTCATCGCCATTTAAGGGCCTAGTTTTTCCATGATGATCCTGCAAATAAACTTGTCCTATCTCACTAGCATTGGTACACTTGGACCCCTCTTGATGTGAGTTTGTCTACTTTAGTGGGATTTTGAAGCAATTTCCTCCACTCACTAAAGTGGAGGTTGAATGTAGTGTAGAGAAATGTATCCCTTTGGGTGATCCCACAAAGCTAGTGTACAATTTCTAGGAGATTCTGATTTTTACTTAAATCACATATTTTTAGAAAATATAGTGATTCAAGCTTTAAAATGTTTCATTTTAAGGATTCCAATTGAAGAGGGTTTGATCAAACCACCTTAGATCAAACCCCCTTAGATAGAACCCCACTAATTTTAAACCATACTTATAACGGAGTCTCCTTTGCACCTATCAAAATGCTGATAAAAAATCACTTTTGATTTACCTTTTAGGAGATCAAATGAATTCATTTAATATTTATTTCAAATTATTATGGTATTCCTTGGAGCAAGCTATCCAAAAAATATAATTTTAATATGTTTTGGTTTTATTATGTATTTGTGTTTTTAGTTTTATTAAACATAGGTTTTTCACCAAAAATCAAGCTCTTTGTTCTTCACATGTGGAAAAATAGAAGATTATCAAAATACAATTTTGAAAAATATGTTCAGGTTGGGTATTGATGTCCTTGATCTATTAAAAAAAATAATAATAATTTCGATACATACAAAAAGAAGTGCAATGTGATTCCAAAAAAATTGAAAAAAATATATTTAGAATCTTCGGAAAAAAATTCACAAATCACTAGTTTGCATCATTTTCAAATTCCTCATGGTTTAGCCGCTATAGGAGCTCAAAAGTGAAGATTTAGTTAAAAAAAATCAGTTCAGTGTCCAGTTTGCCCAAAAATTGTAAACCAGTATTGTGGGATCACCCCTTTACATTTTCATACTTTTTTGGGACCTCCCTACTAAAATTGGGCTTCTTTATGCCTTATTTGGTCCTATTTTGCATCCGCAAGCCTTGTTTAAAGAATCTTTCTGAGGATAATCCCAAAACATATCAAATAACCAATCATAATTTAATGTTTTTGGTTTGTATGTCCCAAATTTAGTGATCTTAGATGTCCCACCTGAGTTTTGGGGCTTAAACTTGAATTTGGCATAAAACCTAGTATTTCTTGAAATTTGTGTCCCAAGCTTAGCCTATTGGGACTCATACACCCAATTGGCGTATGAGTCACACTTAGCTTGGACCTATTTTGAATTCAAATTTTTGGTGGGATTTTATCCTCCTAGATCTGATGTCAGCTTATAGTGTTGTAATTTCAAGAAATTTGGCATAAACAAGTATAAATATAAGGTTATTTCACATAATTCCTCAAAATATTTTCAAGAGAGCATTCCTAAGAAAAATTTATGATTACAAGAGAATTCAAGAGCATTCGAGAGTTTATTATCAAGCACTTTAGAGCTACATTAAATATTCAAGCATCATGTCAAAGTCATCATGAATCATGTTTGTTTTTGAGCTAACATTTATGATGTAGGTTCTTATAATTCAAGCAAGCATTTAAGTCAAGATCTACAAAATACAATCAAGAGTCAAGATCTATATTGATGCTAGCCATTTCATACAAGATTGTAGCCTCTTATTCAAGGGTTTGGTGAGTTGCAACATATCTCATTTGTTCATTCATCATTCCTTCTATTTGATTCCATTTTAAGGTTTGATTATCAAAATGAGGTTTGACCAAGGAAAACCCCTATCCACTAACAAAATAATAGTTTTCCCTCTTTGATGTGCGATTTGCATACTTAGGTTGAAGATCCATTGAAGAGAAATATTGAAGAAAGTTTTCAAAGTTACAAAGTTTCCTAACTTTTCATGTACCTTGCAAGATCATAGAAATTCATCTACAGGTCATAATTCAGAGATTCAGACTTAGAGATCAGGAAGGAGAGAAGCTACAATAGATCACTAGAGGATACCAAAGTTTCAAATCAACCCTAATATTGGGACTAGATTACCACGTTTGGCATATGAGTCTCAATATATCATATTTCAAGCATTTTTTGTAGATCCTTGTTTACCAGTTGTAGATTCTAGATTCAGCCTGAAACCCTAAACTAGGAATAAATCGCCCCTACTGGCGTATGAGTCCTAGTGTGCATTAAAGATTATATTTTCGGGAGTGCAGACCTTGTTTCAAGCATCTTCAATTTTCGACGTGCCTCTCTATTCCTTCTCAGTTCATTATTCCAATTTTCAGTTTCATATCCTAAGTTGCATAATTAGGTTTGCATGTCATTTACATCTTATTTCCAAGCCTTTGCTTGGTGGTGAACCCCCTTTTACCTTTAATCACACCTTAGGATACCTTGTAGCAGATCTCTTATCTCACTTGGACCATTGGACTGAGATCTCTAGGGTTTCCTTGAATGAAATAGAAGGAAATAGGGCACCCCCTTTTATATGTGTTCCATCTCCTAATAAATAGAGCATAAACCCCTATTTTTCTAGGTCTCAATATATAAGGTTATTATCTTTATAAGAAATAAAATAATATTTTTCTATATTGACTTATTGTAATAAATCCATTTAATACTCTAGGGGAGTGACAATTTAGTCATTTATGAGAGAATAATTAAAATAACACCTATATATTTTCGTTAGAGAACCAATATATAGGACTAAATTTAAAGTCTAATATATGATTTTTCCCCATGTTCCATTCAATTATTTAGAACATTAAAAGCTATTACATATATACATTTTTTGTATTTGGTTTGATGCTAGTATGCATTCAAGGATTGCATGTACATATTTTTACAACAATATGTGGGATGATTACACTAAAATAAGGATAAATAAGAATGAGTCACATTATTATAAGTAAAAAAATGAGGGCTTAAGCATTTAAAGACAAAGAAATGATATATTAAATAATTTTAAAATTATAAATTGTAGGTGTCAAATCTCTTATTAGTTCTTTTTTTAAAACTTTATTGCAACAAGATAAAAAACACCATTCTATATCTTTTTTGATTGCACACTTTGCATACAATCATGGAAAACATAATTTTAAATTTAATGTATCCTTGTTTATTCATTCATAATACATGTGTAAGGTTAAATGAGATTGTATTATTACCTATCCATTTTAATGTTTTTTCTTTAATTTACTTATGGATGCTCCCATTTTTGACAAATATGAGATCTCTATTTTAATCCAGTCATTGGGTTATAAACACAATATGGGTTAGGGATAAAAAAATTTGTTTATTATTGTGTCTTAAGGGCCTAATTCAATATTGGATGGTTTCAAATTAACTAATGAAAGATGTTTGATATTTAAATGCTTGTTTAGTCATGTACAATACTTCACTTATTAATATTTTTAAAAATTATTGAAATCTTCATAGGATTATCCTTCTAAGCCTAGTAGACCTCAAAGTGTAGGAGACAAGGCTTCTTTTGTTGATTGATTTTTTTATCCAAGATTTTTACTATAGAAACATTACCCCCTTAAGCCAAACAAAAACCTTCAAGATCCTAAGCAAGTTAATAAACGAACTTCCTAGAAATGTTAATCATTGAATATAAGAACTAACAAGGTTCATCCTTTATAACTCTACAACCTTGAATTTGTTCTCAACCTACAATATTTTAGAAATGTTGTTGTCATAAGTGTAGTTGGAAGCTTGTTTCAAAGAGATTAAATTTCAATACTTTCCTAATAATGATCAAACCATGCAAAAAGATTTGGAAAGAGAATCTTTGAAAAAAACTAGAATGGTTGAGATGCATGTACATATAAATACAATATTAACTTCTATTATGATGAGAAATAAAATAAAAATACCAAATATGAGAACTAGAAAATTCAATTTTTAATCATTAAAAATATTATCATACAAATTTTATTCAAATAATAGAACAACACACATATTAATAATATGCAAAATTATTAAATGCCAAAAGAGAGGAAAATGTATGAGTAAACACTTTACATCTATGAGAATCCATATGTATGTTTGAGTTGTTTTCTTAATATGAACTCTCTTCAATGCATTGCAAATATGTACATCTAACGAATCTCTCTTCTGCTGCCGTGTAAGATTCGGTCTTTCCTTTGAATCTCTCTTCTGCTGCCGTGCAAAACACGTTCTTAGAAAATTTTGAGAATACTTTTCCATAGCAGAAACATCCATGCAAGAAAACTTTGTCAAACTCTACTCTGCACTCTTTCCTTTTATTTTCCTTCCTCACCCATTTTGTGTTTTTTAAGCCCATCTTTACTTCCTCTATTTGCAAACTTCTCAACTGCCATTAGCAGCCAATCTTCCTCAAGAGAATCCAACATAGTTGTTTCTTGTGGGGTAAAACATGGCGCTGAAGAGGAGTAATATTTTCAATTTATATAATTGTAAATTTATTTTAAAGCTAAGTTAATATTTTCATTTAGGTACAAAGAGTATTTGTAAGGAAGGATAAGTATAATTATCATTTTCATATGAAATATTTGGAAAAAGGTATATTCTACTAAATATATAAGTATGATATTTTACAAAATTTTATGTTTTAATTAGACTAAAATATTTATAAAATTATATTAAAAATCTATTAATTAATAAGGGTTATTAATAGATGATTTAGCATGTCTTAAATCACTTTTAGTTATATAGGGATTGATATCAAGTGGGAAATCTAATAAAATTGTTTATCTATAATTCTATTGAACAGTCCAGATAACTGAGAGGGTGGTGAATCAGTTATCACAAAACACTTTTCTTTTCTTTAATTAATCCAAACCAATCTTAAGTCAATCAGATATTAATTCAAATAGATATGAACATGCAAGCAATTAACAACATCATGCAAAATGAATGCCATAATTTACATGGAAACCCAAGATGGGAAAAACCATAGAGAATGCTAATTCTCAATTATAAAGCACCGGTTAAGGTGATTTTTTACAAGGGATCACTACCAAAATGCTCACTGCAGGTAAGGCTCGCTATCGGTGGGCTCATTGCTCGATTAATACAAAAAACAATTGATTACAAAATAGACAAAACATGAATTGATGAAGTTGCATCTACATATGCATGAAGTTAGTTCTGGTTAAGAGAACAATATTTGTCTGCATCAGATCTGGTGAAGAATCTTTCACACACCTTTCCTTCCACAACCTCTGCAATATAGATTGCTTCTTCTTGGCACTTTCCTTCACTTCCTTCTCTATTTCTTGTCACACAATCCTTCACACCCTTATCACTGTTTGCACACACCACACTTCTTGTTTCGATACCAAAAGGATGTTCTACACACACACACACACATATACCTAGAGAACAAAATGAGTCGCCCTAAAAAAATATGTTGACTTGAAGAACAACCTTGAAATATTCAATAAGGTGTGGCACGCTAGCATTGGACTGAAAGGATAGGTCACACATAAAGATCTTCTTACCACGTTACCATGAGACCCATAAATAAGTCATACATAAGATAAGTTCATCACCTAGCATAATTACCAAAAATATAGTGTACCTTGAGTTACATGAGATATATTCTAGAGTCGATAGGAACACAACAACCAAGACCAAATCTTGATGATCCTAAATTTCAGTACCAATTGTAGGAATGCAGTTAGAGATACCAAAACTTGTAACATGCTATATGAATGTCTGAATAGCAAGGATACCCAAAATAAGATTTAGGCACAACAACCAATCTCAAATAGATTTTTCTTCATTATTCTGCATTTACTATCTTCCATAGATGTCCAAAAAGAAGTACTTCCATATCTGGATCAAGGATAACATTCACACTACACAACATTATAGTATATGATGGGATAAATCATTTTTGTATATCATCCGAAGCACAAATTTTCGGATTCTAGGTTTTGACATGAATTACAAAAATGCCACATCAACAAATTCTCAACAATCTTCCCCTTTGGCATTGATGGCAAAACAACAAAAACTCAAACACACAAAAACTGCAAAAAAAATCCAAGCTGCAAAAACTCCAAGCTTTCCCTCTTTCTCAAGCAATTCAATTCTTCTTCTTCTTTTTGTTTTGTCTTCATTTTCTCCCTATTTTTTCCATAAAGGAAAAGGGCCAAATAAGAACATTAAGAAAATTAAGTAAAAATAACACTTTTCATGTGATTTTTTTTTTGTACCTTTCTCTCACAATTGGAAGAATCCTCTTCCAAGATTGCACTGTAGAAAATATTTTGGCACACACAATGTCTTGTAGAACCAACATCCCAAATCATGAGCATGGTGAAGATGAGATTAATGAAGAATGTGATACTATTGCAGAGGCTTCTAATATGGGGAGAAATAGTCTTTTTTTCACAATCCCCTACATCAAAAAGCATCCCTAAGAGATGATCCAATTGGACCTCAACAATTTCTTTGACCAACCAAGAAGTTTTAACCAAGTCTTCCCTCTGTCTCTGAGTAGACAATAACTTAGATTGCAACTCACCAACTCTTATTCTCTTTTTTCCATATTTATCTTTGAAGAAGTCAAAACACTTCCCAATATAATTCAATTCAAATTCAATAGCTTCAATTCTACTTCTAAAATTATCAAGAATAACAAGCCACCGAAGACAGTATTTATAGATGTTAGAAATCTCCTTAATGCATTCTCTTATCTCACCAATGTGTTTCGATAACTTTCATTTGGATGTGACACACTTTATTTTGATCATAGCTTGGAATTTATGTCTTTTAGATCCTTCCTGCAACAACCTTTCTTCAAAAAACTCTACCAAATCATCTGGTAAAAAATCAGAAACAACAAAAATAGTAATACCCTTTTTTAGCAGATAATCAACCAAGGCATCTTCAGTTCTAGGCCTATTGATCAGAGAGTAGGAATTCCACATTTCACCAAGGTGATATGAAAAATTCTACCAAATCATCCGGTAAAAAATCAGAAACAACAAAAATAGTAATACCCTTTTTTAGCAAATAATCAACCAAGGCATCTTCAATTCTAGGCCTATTGATCGAAGAGTAGGAATTCCACATTTCACCAATATTTTTCATATCACCCTCATCCAACATGGAATAAAATTCATTTGTATCAGGCAAAGACCCTTTTGAGATAGTGATGCCATCTTTTGTATTAATTTTCCTTCTTTTAGGTTCCAAAGGGGAACCACCAATGACAACCTCTAATTCCCTCTTAACGGAGGAGGAACCCTCCTCAAACTTACTGATAGGTGTAGCACTAGACACTATCACACCAGAGCACATATCCATCTGTAAGGATGAGAAAAAAACTTTGCACACATTTAATTTATCTTCCATACATTCCAGATATCTGTAAACTTTATTTTTGACAACGATGTTAGACTTCCACATGACATTATCCTTTGATGGTAATGAATTTAGAAAATAGAATACTAAACACATGAGCAGAGACCCAAATCGGAAGAGATAACTCTCAACCAAATACATTCTAACACTCTCAATTAGTTTTCCCATTACCAGACTACACAAGTCAAACTATTGATTTTCATTCACCATCTTATGTGCAAGATACACAACAATAGAAGATGTAGAACCTTCACGATTTCAAGAATATATTTTGTATGAAATACAATAAGCAACATACCTTACTATAGGATTAAAAATGGTATTTATCAGTAGAGCTCGGTGGTCTTTTTTGATGCCAGTAAGTTCCTTCACATCTCTGTATTTCACCATTTTCTTCCCGGGGAGGTCACCAACTCTACACAATCCAGTAATAGCTTCAACAGCTTCCTTAGTGATTGGATAGGGTTTGTCCAAAATGATGTTGCCATCCTTGAAATGACTCAAGAGGAACAAGATATATTCTTTGGTAAACCAAGGGAATTATCCCCATAGATCCACGTGTAGGTCACATACATTCTGTAATTCATTCATCTTCAACCCTAGTTCCATTTCCTTCATCTTTCGATGATCAAATCCATCCAACTCTACTTCCTTTAGCTTCAACAAAATATTGCCACTAGATTCACTATCAATCAACACAGATTCCATCATTGTGTCTAGCTTCTTCAATCTTCTATCGCTCAATGAAAACTTATTCTTCTTCTTTGTAAACTATGAGAAATGATTTGAAAAACTCTATCTTTTATCCTTAGTTGCTCATGATTATTTCATCGCCAAAGCGCACATCGATGATGCCAACAATTTTACTTCACTTTTAAATCAACTGGATTAAGCTTCATCATACATCACCAACATGATCTAGCTTAGTCACATTGAAAAACACATCAATATTACTTCGGAGAGGGGGAACCAAAAGGATATGCATTGTGAATCTCCCCCTGAGCCAAGGCAGTAGGCTTAGATTCCAAAAGAGCTTGTACCATGATCCAGTAGCAAAAAAGGGCTCCCCACACTTGTTTTCTTTTTCTTCCAAACTGTCATGGTCTTCTTCTTAGATTCATCTAATTTTTCAACCTTCTTTTTTCTTTCAGACTTTTCTAGAGAAACATATCTGCATGTGTTAGCATAATGTCCAGATTGACTGCATGTATAACATCTTTGTCCTGACATAACTAAGCGAACCCTAGATCTGCACTGATTGGCTTTGTGACCATAACCATGGCATAAGTAGTAATAACCATGAAAGAGATTATTCATTTCATTTCATCTAGCCAGATTAAATAATTCACTTCTACAATGACTTGCTTTGTGACCAAACTTGTTATAGTTAAAGCATTGAATGCTTAGTTCCTTCTTGCTTCTACACTCTACAACCTTATGTCCAAATTTTTTACATAGAAAACAATGAGCATCAAATGACAAGTACCTTTGAGCATTTGGCTGCCTAATTAGAGGTATTTTTGTAGATGTTCTATAGTTTCAGACGTTGCTTGTTACACCAGATCTTGCTTCAGCTTCAACTGCTTTTTATTTACCCTTTGTATTCTGATTTAAGTTTTCCCTTGAGAAACCAAGTCCTTCCTTATCCTTGTGACATTTCTATAGGGAAAGGATTTGATCTAGAATTGTGTTGCTTTCACATACTCTAGCTTATGATTTTAGTCTTCTTAACTCTTGATCTAACTTCTCATTTTCTTTTGATTTTTGCTTGATGGTATCCTTGAGATTTTCTTCAGTCTTCTTCCATTCTTCCATTTTCTATTTAATTGTATCTTTGAGATTTTCTTCAGTCTTCTTCCATTCTTCCATTTTTTGTCTGATGGTATATTTGATACTTTCTTTTGTCTTCTTGTATTTATCCAACCATAGCTTTAGATTCATAGCACTTTCCTTTCACTCCTTTAATTCCTCATTGACCTCTCTGTTCCTTGCTTTGAATTTCTAGATTTTCTCCCTTAGCTTTGAGATACAAGCATTTGCCTCCTTGATGTTTTCTTTCAATTCCTCACTTTCGGATTTACTACTTTCCATATCATCCAATATTATCTTTAGTTCATCAAAGTAATAATATCTTGTCATCTTGTTCAACCTGCCAAGATATTCCTCAAGTGGTTAAGCTCTATCTACAAGGGACCAAGATCTGATACCAATTGTTGAACAATATGGATAACTAAGAGGGGGGATGAATCAGTTATCACAAAATACTTTTCTTTTCTTTAATTAATCTGAAGCAATCTTAAATGAATTAGATATTAATTCAAATAGACATGAACATGCAAGCAATTAACAACACCATGCAAAAGTAACACCAGAATTTACGTGGAAATCCAAGATGGGAAAAACCATGGAGAAAGCTAATTCTCAATTATAAAGCATCAGTTAAGGTGATTTTTTACAAGGGCTCACTACCAAAATTCTCGCTACAAATAAGGCTCACTTCCAATGGGCTCACTGCTTGATTAGTACAAAAAAATATGATTAAAAAATAGACAAAACATGAACTGATGAAGTTGCATCTACATATGCATGAAGGTAGTTCCGGTTAAGAGCACAATATCTGTCTACAGTGGATCTGGTGAATAATCTTCTGTACATCTTTCCTTACACAACCTCTACAATATGGATTTCTTCTTCCTAACACTTGCCTTCACTTCCTTCTCTATCTCTTGTCACACAATCCTTCACACCCTTATCATTGTTTGCACACACCACACTTCTTGTTCCAATACCAAAAAGATCTTCTACTATGTATATATATATACCCGGAGAAAAAAATGAGTCAGCCTACTAAAACATGTTAGCTTAAAGAACAACCTTGAAATATTCAATGAGGCTGGGCACATTAGCATCAGACCCAAAGGATAGGTCACACATAAAGATCTTACCACGTTACCACGGGACCCATAAATAGGTCATACATAAGATAATTTCATCACCTAGCATAGTTACCAAAATATAGTGTACCTTGAATTACATGAGATATATTCTGGAGCTTATAGGAACACCACAACCAAGAACAAATCTTGATCATCATCAATTTCAGTACCAACCGAAGGAATGCAGTTAGAAATACCAAAAATTGTAACATGCTATATAAATGTTTGGATAGAAAAAATACTCAGAATAAGCTTTAGGCACAACAACCAATATCAAAAGGATTTGTCTTCATTATTCAATATTTACTATCTTCCACAAATGTCCAAAAAGAAGTACTGCCATATCCAAATCAGGGATAACATCCACACTACATAACATTATATCATATAATGGGATAGATCATTTCTCTATATCATCCAGAGCACAACCTTCCAGATCCCAAGTTTTGACATCAATGACAAAAATGCCACATCAACAATTTCTCAACAAATTCACCTTTAAGTTCTTGGTTTTGGACATCTTTAGAGAATATGTGCATCTATAATTGAGAGTGAATGAGATAAATGACAAGTGTTCATTAAGGAATTCTTATTTTAAAGATATGAGCTATATGATCTTGATGTCGAAGGGATAAATGTCCTTAATATGAGGCATATATATACATCATACTCCTCAAATTATTGGAAAAATGTGAATGGTTTCATGTGTCTTAACCTTTCATCTTTAATAATATGGACGGGATAAACTCATCTCACTACTTAAATAATTACAAGAACATGAATGGCTCCCTTTTTCTTGACCCTGGCCATTACTATCTTTCCTTAGTGAGGAATATAGGGTTTCTTATTAGCAATGTATGAAGAATTTCCCTAGTCAATAATACTACTTATGATTAGATGATTCAACTAAAGAAATAACTTCTAAAACTACCCTAGGTTTATATCATAATATCAAATCTACAAAAAATATTAAACAAAATTATTCCAAGAAAATGTTTAAAAAATATGTACATATTTGATGTGAGAATTTTAAGCTCAAAGAAAAATAACAATATATTCTTAATTGAATTTAATTATTTGCACATGACCTAACATTTATATGATCCTGTAGACATGGAAAATATACATGCACCTGATCCTAGTTTACTAACATCATTTCCTCATAAATCACATTCTCAGCTTATCATCACCTGCCATCTCTTAATTTGATAAATCATTATTTATTTGATTAAGTCTTTCCCCTCTAGTGATTAAATTAATCAATTTAATTTAATTAACCTTATGTTTCTGTTTAATTAAATAAATCATTTTATTTAATTAAAGTCTCTAAAATCCTCTTATTAAATAAAATAAATTAAACCTTATTTGATTTAATCTAACACTATCCTCCTTAGTTAAATAAATCAAAATCATTTATTTAATTAATCATTTCCTCTCAATTATTATTTAAATCAATTCATCAATTTTAGTCAAAATTGTCAAATCATCTAATCTCTCATTAAATTAATGAAAATCTTGATTAAGTTAATCCCTTTCACTAAAATCCTCTAGAGAATGCAGCTTGCACATGAAAATAGATTTAATTCATTTATTAAATCTCTATTTTCCCTCACATGGCATAAAAAGGGAATATTCCCTCAAGTTTGAATTCAAAAAGTCCAAGTGGACTTGTACATCCAACAAAGCATTCACTCCTCTTACATGTCCTTGTGCATTGAGCCAAGTGGCATTTATTTCATTCCTTTTTCCCTCTCACATGTCATTTCCTCAAGTTCAAATTCCACCTAATTACATTTATTGGCACTTTGGCCAAAATGTGCACAACCATCAACCATTCACATGGTGACAAGTGGCATTCAACCATTGGGTGAAAGTTAGTCCCACATTGCCCAAATCTTGCTCTTTCTTCCAAATTCAAATCTATAAATTGAAGGCTTCTCTCCTTATTCTTCATCCACAATTTCATGCAAAGTTACTCTCTTCACATTCAGAGCTAATTCTGCCCATTTCCACTCAAACATTCATCATTTTCACAATTCATAACTAGGTTATGCTCAAATCTCATTGGAGAGATTTGATCAATCTACACACTTCAATATTGCAATTTAGGAGTTGGGAAAGGGCCAATTTCAACATTCAATTGGCACCAATTCCCCCATGGGATCACTAGTTTGCCCACTTAATTAGGATTTACTTTCATTTATTTAGTTTGTTCTTCATATTTCCTAGTTTAAGTTTGAGTAGATGGATTTCATGGGGAATCCTTCATTCTTGTTTGCATTTGATCTAACATCCTAATTTTGTTTATTGTTCTTGTGTAATTGCAGATTTAGGGGTTCACATTTTGGCGCTAGAAGGAGGGCTTGAACATTTTTTATCATGTTTTTCAAAAAAAATCCGCAGTTTTCTCATTTTGTTTGCAGGTTATAGGTTTGCGGCTTTGTATTGCACCACATTTGTAGGCGCGATGCTATATTGCATCGCATCTTTTCCAAACTCCACCGCATCTATTTCCCATGCATAATTTTTAAACTTGCAAACTCTGCCATGGATCCACATTCTTAAACTCCATCGCACCCAGTCCCGCAGCTCCGTATTGCCCCACATTTGTAGGCGTGGCACTATATTGCACCGCATTATTTCCAAACTACGCTGTACTCACATTCCCACCTAAAAAATTTCAAATTTGCAAAACTCGGCTGCAGATTTTCTGTCACAAACTGCGTTGCCTGCAAAATTGTGCCGCACTCGCGGTCTCTATTTTTGCAGAGCGTCACACCCAGTAAAATGCGCGGTGCTATATAGCGTCACCTTTGATCCAAACTATGCTGCACCCGCTAACTGCGCCATGCCTACTAACTTCGTTGCGGAAAACAGTTAGATTTTAAATTTTAACATGTGTTTTTTGAATTTTTAGATTTCCTAATTTTTGACCTGTTTGTTGTTTTTGTTTTCTCTGGTTTCTATCATTTTGCAGGTTAGAACAAGGGAGGAAAAAAAGGAAAAAGAGGAGGTTCATCATGGCATCATGCACAAAGTGTTTTTAAACACTATAGTGTTGTTCAACACTTTTAAGGATCTTTAATTCTGTTTAAAAGGAATTTGTTTACTTTCATGCCTTAGAAACACTATTTTTTTTTCTTTTGGTTTTAAAAGGAACAAAAAAATTTCTTTTTTCAAAATTTTGCAAAAAGGCTAAAAAGAACCTTAGAAACAATCTACTAGATTTGGTTTAAGGTTTAAAAATTGAACAAGGAAAACTCTCACACTTCAAAATTGCTGCTTTAAAAAGAACTCATTTTTTGCTTTGAGGAGTAAAATGAACATGTGTATTTGATGTTTTTTAATCCTTTTCACAAAGTAATATCATCTAAAAGGAATATGCGCTTCTCTCATGCCTCACGAAAATCTTGAGAATAAAAATTATTTTTGTGATATTAAGTTGTGAAAAGAATTACCTCCACACTTTTTTTTTGGGTTTAAAATTGAACAAATTTTTTTGTGAGTGTGAGTAGGCTTATTGCGTGTGTTCTCTCTTTGTTTCTAAACAAAGGTTGATCGAACTACGAATATTTTTAATTGCTTTTCTTTATCTTAGTGAGCCTCCTTGTGGGAAAAAGTACTCACCCAAGGGAACGACCCAACCGGTAACACACTAAGGACAAGTGTATTTACAACCGGGATATAAAGTGGGTACTGGAACAAAAGCCAGTATCACATAGTTGGCTCTACCGAGAAGGGCAGCAATGGTCTCTCATCGAATGCGTCAATCTCCACGAATGGAAAGTATGAACTAAAACCCTTGTTTAGAAGGCCAAATCCTTATCTATTTTGTTGGTGCAAAAGGCCATGTCCTTTGAAGCCCCCCACATTATACATGCAGTTTTGTTCTAGAGATGAAAAGTATTCCATGGAAGATTCATGGGTACAGATGCTTGGCTGACCCAAGAAGTGTGTGCACTGTAAGGGGGAGCCTATGTGGTCTGTTGGCATTTTTTATAACCCAAGCAGAACCCACAAGAGCTTCTATGAGATTGCCATGCTCAATTATTAAAGTCCTGAAAGCACCGTGCCAACTTAACGAGAGGATAACAATAAAGCTGCTATCTCTCCTACACTTCGGACTCTGTAAAATCTAGGAGGGTTTTCCTAAAATATACTATCATTCATGATAGAAATGATTTGCTCGTGCATGGATAGAAAATAGATAAATTCCTGTCAGTGTCAAAAGAGACAAACCTTCAAGAAAATGGTTATTTCTTAGAAGAGTTACGATCTATTTAACAGGGAATTGAGATTACACCTAGCGTGCTAGTATGAGTTATTCGATTAAAATTTCCTGAAGTGATAACACAAAATACAAGGATGAGAAGCAATCAGAGTTCTAGTGCCATATCCTAAAGCATGGAGTCAAACCAGGAACTGAACTATAGGGTAACTTTCATCTAAACCATCTATGATCTGTGTGAATAGCATTACAATCCGTACATCGATACTTGAGTTTATTACTCCTTGATAAATCCTACGTGAAAATTTTCATAAACTTATTGGATAACTGAAGCATTTAACTAGTTCTTTGAACCAAAGCCATAATCAAACATAATCCACAGTAAATAACAAATGAAAATTAATGAAAATCATCTTGGATCAATCTTCATTAATAATTCATGCGAACCAACAAAATAGGAGAGAAAATAGACTCAAAATAATCACAAGGTTAACATAAGTATGCTTAAGAACCCCATGATTTACTAAGTTCTCAAATCGGACTCAAAACCTTAAAACCTGAACATATTGTTCTCTCTATCTTACTTTTACTCTTATCTTATGTATTTTGAATAATTTCAACAAACCTCTCTCTCAGCCAAGAATTCCCTTTTATAAGAACAAGGGAGCCAACAACCTTCAAGCTGGAGAGTACACATGTCCACTTTTTATTGGACCGCTAATCCCTAATCAGTTAACTTTACTTCATTTCTCGGTAAGAGAAGAAAAGCCAAAAACAAAAATGATCATTAGTTTGTTGTGGAGGAAGGAAAGGTGTTGTTCCAACTATCGCTCCCCTGACACCAAAGTATCTTTTAACCATTTTTTTGCACTGATTTTGTTTGAACAACTTGTACTTGAATGTGTAAAGAGAATGCATTTTAAAACTATAATACCCAAGGCCAGACCTGCATTTTACATGACCAAATTGTAATTCTCATCCCAATTATTCATAATTCAAGTTCATCAATGAACACCTTTTTCCATGACTCGAAATCCTCCTCAGACGGTCAATTGAAAGCCACCACCTGGTCCACCATTTTTTGATAAGGTACATACTTTATCATCAATGACATGGTTGTTTTATCAAAGTTCTCCAGGAAACTAATGAAAAAATTAAAAAATTTCTAAAGTGTTTTTCAACATGCGAATATCAGCATTTTTGCATATCTCCTAAGTCTGAGCAATCATTATATTATTCATTTGCTCCTTCCATGTCTGCAAAGGCTTGACACTATCCTGACTATGCAGAATATGAGGTAGTGGAGTCAAATCCTTTCCATCATAAATGTCCTCTAATGCTTTGATTTTGGACTCCATAGGAGTAGTAGATCCTTGGAACTTTTGCTCGATAATACTCTTAACAAATTCATAAGTTGTTATGACTGTAGGATATTTGTTCTCATGCTGTTTTTCCCCAACTGCCATAAATTTTAACTTCTCCATTCTAGGGCCCCATCTATTTAGCAAAGGGATAGCCAGCTCCCTATCCTTTGGAAACAATTCGAGCGCTTGCAACATCAGAGCATAATTTGCATGAACACCATTCAACTTACTCTGGACCCGTTTATGTAAATGCCTTAACACAGTATCAACAATTTTTGAATTATTTCTTCCTACTACATCCCTGATTTGGTTCACCATCTCCTTATATTTTTCAACTTGCAGGATCAATTTTTCCCTAGAAAGATCTCCGCTCGAGCTATTGGCCTTTTCAACTGCAATGGGCACTTGTCCCATATTATATGGGATCATAGCCCAAGATTGAATCTGTGCAGAAGGATGGGGTTGATCTACTGGAGGGTTAGAAATAATATGGCTAGAGCTAGGCTACCTTTGAGAGCTCAAGGTTTCCATTTGTTGTCTTAGTAAAGCAATTTTAGTTTCCAGTTCTGCCACCCTTTGTTGACTTTTGTTATATTCAACAATAACATCATTATACTGGCTTCTAAGAGTATCTCGGTCCTTGGTCAAGTCCTCCATAGTTGCCCTAGTGAATTTGGCAACATTTACAACCATGTCAATAGCCTCCAATGCAGGGGTATCAACAACTCTCTTCATAATCAAATGACCACTAAAGTTGGATGTTTCAACAACAATAGGTTTTCGAGACCCAGTGGATAATGAACATATTGCTAGAGAATCACATTCCTCACTAAAAGTTGATCCCTTAAGTGCCAATGCAGCCTCCTCCTTTGTTGCAAGAAGTAGTTTATTGGCTCTTCTTACTATGTCAAATACCACAACATCAGCAATATCCCATTCAGGGAGTAACAATATCTCACACTTTTGAACCAATGCCCTACCCTATTCTAGTGTGATCTCCTTAAACTTCTCCTTCATTTGCACTCTGACCCTTGATTGAATTACCTGTTCTGGAAGCTCTGGATATAGACTTCTCTCATGTGCTACCTTTTTAGTATATGATGAGAGATGAGCTCTCCATACAAAATCTTCAAAAGCATGAGTATGAATGAAAGATTCATCCATCATGAACTCTTTACAAGCCTCCATCCTCAAATCATCACTATTTGTAATTCCCTTAATCTCATCCTTCCCCAATCGTAGAATGATGGCTCCTGAGCTCGTTGCAATATCAGCTGGCTCTAGTGGCATCTCTGGATTTATTTCATCCGGAGTTACAATGATATCCTCCTCATCATTACCCCTTTGACCAACATCCCTCACATTGTCGGTTCTATGCCTCTTTGGGGATGATGGGTGAATTTGCTTTGAAATCTTGAGAGGCGAATCCAGATCAACAATATCGGGCACTGATTTCCTTGGAATAGATGTTGCACCACTCATTGTAACCTCCTCTGTCCAACTTCTCTTCCTCCTAGAAAATAAATTTATCTTCCTCTAAGGTTGGTAAGTAGGCCTTTCTTCAATTCTTATCTCAGGGTGCTCCTCAGTAACTTGTGACTTTCCTCTTCCTTCTACAATCCTTTCCTCCTTTAAGACGCCTACTACGCTCTCAAAATTGTCAAGAGCATAGATTTCCTTGCTGAGCTCATCTTTGACATTAGGTATAGGATCAAAACCAGGTATCTTCTCCTCTTTACTCCTTACCATTTTTGAATAGGTAATGTACATTGCCTTTCTCTCGTCCTGTAAGTCTTTATCAAAAATGTTCTTGATGACATCTTCAGGAAAATAGAAGTTGTGGAAAAAGGTCCCAGTTCGGTGCTTAGCCTTCATTTGGGAGATAAAATCCTCAGGATCATAATTCCTAGGGCATACAGTTCTTAGCCTATACGGCTTGAGCAATAAATGTCAATTTCTCCATCCTCGCTTTATCATGACAAAATCGATAAAGCTGTATATTTAGGGAAAAAAGATCCCTTCTTGTGTTCAACAGGAAAATGGAAATCCTGAGATGCTCCCAACTGCCACATGATTTCTACAAAACCAAGTCTAAGGGGGACCTCTTTGGGTAGGAGAAACAGGATGGCATTTGTGCCGAAAATCCTGAAGACTGTAGTGCCATGATTAGGGATAATATCACTCCAATTATGTGTCAAATTCAACTCGGGCCTTCTCTCCAAGGGTCTTAGGAAGTCATGAATTTCCTTCAGAAACTTGGGGGGATCAACAACTAAGGCCTTTCTTAACTTGGATCCGAAATCATTATGAAAGGTGACATAATCAAACTTATGATCATGCATGTACAGGACTCTAGTCCAATATTGGAAAGGCATTTCAATATCTCCTTCCATCTTCCTCAATTCCATATCTTTCTCAAATACCTTCTGGACCTTATGTAAAAACATATGAATTAGTAGTGAATGCCATTTGAATTTTACCCAATTCTTTCCCAGCTTCAAAGCTGCTAAGCCAGAATGCATATTCTCTGCAAGGTGAGTGGAAAAATCATATACCACATTATAACCAAGGTGTTGGAGGTTTACAGCGATATACATTACCTCTATAGGCAAAGTCTTCTTCAAATCAATCCCCATAATTTGACATAATGCACATGCGGTCTTCTTGAAATGTGGGGTGAAATAGTCCACTGGGAAAGGTTTAGGCTCATTCCTGCCAATAACAAGTTTTTTCTGATTTTTTCCTCTTCCTGACATAGCCAAATGGGGTATCAAAAGGGATGTCCTGATCAAACCCCTGGCATTTTAGTATTCCTTCCTGAAGACCTCCAATTTGATGGGAATCATATCCTAACTCCATTCATGCAAACCAAAAACCTCTGCAATTTCCTCCTTGGTTACTTTAATCATTGGCTTGCCAAGATGTGTTCTGACAATTTGAGTCACAGGGTCATACCTTGCAGCAATATCCTTCAATAGGTGTACATCTTCGTAGACATTGGGTACCACCAGCTTACCCAGGTCCAATCTCCATGGGTTACACAGAGGAACTGACAAATTTCTATTTCCAAACCAATTGGAAAACAACTGCCAACTAGTGTACGGCAATTCGGCATCGCGAATTATACACTGTTTATCTATTAAACCTTCCTGTATAATGGGTCCATAGAACAATACCCTTCCATCCTGCTTCATGCTCGTAGAAGGTTTCAACAAATCAATAATATCTTGTGAATAACCCCTAGGCGTAGCCTCGGGACCAGCAGTTCTTGCCTTGGGTGGGATTTATATCAAATAGAGGGCAGTTCGAACTAGAATTTTTCTTTAAATGACAAAAAATTATACTTTGCTTTCTACTGCCATTACAGAAAGTTCTTTTATATTCAGAAGATCACTAGTAATGACCTTTATAAGCTCTAACAACCAATTTGCTTAACAATTCACCAGGAATCGAAAAGAAAATAATCACAATTATTCAATAGGCAATGCTAACAAATTCCGAAAGCACAAGAGAAGGCATATGTATCACTTACAATTTATTTTGCAAAGCGTCAAATGCCGCAATAATGGAAAACTGAGATAATAGCCGCTTCCTTAAGCATAGTTCTTACAAATCGAAGTGTGATACTGATAGGAATTTACTGGTTAATTGGCATTTAATTATGCAGGTCGAGTCGAACTCGACCATTACTATTCGCTTGTGTGAGATAAAACGGCTATAGTACAGCATCAGTTCATTTGAAAACAAGCCATTGATCAAAAACACAGTTGGCCAGGCGGATGGTCCGGATTTTGTCAAAAATGGTTTGAAAATGACACATTGTCCTTCCAATCAGAAAACAAGCAAGAAAACCGCCCAGTAGGTACCACATTAACGCGGAACGGGTCCCACCACATTCATTGATCGATAACACTAGCGTCCACGCGTCAACACATCATGTACCTCGTAGCATTATTGAAACTGAAGTTTTAATTGCGCGAGGTCAGCGAGGTGCGATCGAGATGCATCAAAAAGTACACAGCTGTCAGCGTCAGCATCCGTCCATCGGTCAGCACATAAAACCTAGCCCCACCATGTTACACAATAGGTGGCAGCATCTTGCAAGCCTCGCAACATTTCCCATGACGTAAGCACAAACCTTGCGAGGTGTGTGATGAACGGTTAAGATCAAATTCACTGCATCCGTCGGTCAATATAATCTGTACATGCGAAATAGTTACTTTAAAGAATGGGACCGACTAGGTGGACGGGGAGAAAACCCATGGGTCAAAAATAATTCAATGGTTAAGTTGTAAAATTAATCAGTCGAAGATCGTAGGGATGCAAAAACTGAAAGGATAGGTAAAAGGGGTTGGTAAAGTTATGGCCAAAAAGGGATAACACATGACTTAAGGGACCGCTCACCGCCGATAATAAGTCAACACTCAAAAAGAAAGGCCCCAATTCCCAGATGAGTCAAAGGCAATGAAAATATAACCCACCATAGAGGGGAAGAAAATAAAAGCTCCATCAGTGGCTCCGACTGGGGATGTATGCCTCCTGTGGGCATAGCAAGAAACCAAAATCTTTGGTTACGCAGACCAGACAAAACCAAGAGAGAACCAAAACCAAGAACAAGCCCAGATAGGGTGAACAAACAAAAAGTAAAACAAAACAACCAACATATATACAATATTTATAGGACTGCACAACGTACATGGAAAAGAGCTATTTCAAGAGAAATAGTATTTCAAGAACTGTCCATGTACTAGCAGCTCAAGAATCTCACCCGTAAGTGACTGTAGAAAGTATGAATCTTCCCCATGTGCATCCATAACAATATAAGGACCCAACCAGAGGGGATCAAACTTTCCATGTTTGCCTTTGTCTTTTGATCTAGCATTCCAGAGCAGCACCATTGTTCCAACATCAAATTTTCTCCCTATTGCCTTTCTATCATAAAGGTGCTTTACCTGAAGCTGCAACTTCTCATTTCTCTTATGTACTTCCCTTCTAGTTTCATCTATTTGATTCAACTCTTCCATCCTGAGTTGCATTTCGTCACACACATCATCATCATATTCCTGGACAAATTTATACATTTTTAGTAAGTTATTTTGAGGAATGTGTGCCTCTATCCCATAGACTAAATTGAAAGGCGAATGACCAATTGCCTTTTTAATAGTAATCCTATCAGCTCATAGTGCCAGCTTCAGTTTTGAATCCCACGCCCTTTTGTTCTTTTCTATCATATGCTTGATAATCTTCATCAAACTCTTGTTGCTAGATTCTGCCTGTCCATTTCCTTGGGGATGATATGGAGATGAATATGAAATAGTGATGCCATACTGATTGCAAAAATTAACAAATTCTTCTAATCTGAAACACGTTGCATTGTCTGACACAATCCTGTTAGGTACTCCAAACCGGCTTAAAATATTTTTAGTTAAGAAGTCAATAACAACTTTTCTTGTGGCCCTTCTAGTTGGAATTGCTTCAATCCACTTGGTGAAATAATCCGTAGCTACCAATATCCACGCATGTCCCCCACTGGATTTTTCAGATATTTCCCCTATAAAATCTATAGCCCATTGTTTGAAAGGAGCAGAAACAGATATAGGTCTTAATGGTAAATTGCCAGAAAACTTCAATTTTCTGACGAATCTTTGACAGGCATCACATTTTTTAACATATTTGTGTGCATCCTTGAATACAGTAGGCCACCAATATCCAACTCTCAGAATTTTATTGGCTATTATTTTAGCCATATAGTGTCCTCCACAAACACCCTTATGCATTTCGATCAGCAGGTCCTCAGCTTGATCTCCATCCACACACCTAAGTATAATGACCTTAGGGTCTCTCCACCATAGTTCGTCATCGATATTGATGTATCTGATTGCTTGTAATTTAAGGGTTCTTTTTCAATAAGGGGCATACCTTCAGGACATTGCATTATCTGCAAATACTCCATAATCCTCCTATACCATCCATAGGTCTGCATGTCACAAATAGGTGCAACATTCTGTTGCTCTATATGGTTAATTTGATTGACTTCTAGATTTGCCTTAGCCATTAATTTGGCTAGGCCCTGACCCCAGACAAGCTTAGTAATCTTTATGTCAATATTAAATTCTTGGATTCTGTTAATCCATCTGCACCTTCTACCTGTAGTTTCTTGCTGGGTGAAGATATCCTTGACTGCGGCTATTGGTACATAGGCAACAACAGTTGCTCCCATTAGGTAAGGTTTGAAATTTTTTACTGCCTTTACTAAGGCATATGCTTGCTTCTCAGATGTGTCATATTTCAACTCTGCAGCTTGCAATGATTTACTAAAAAATGCAATTGGCTACTCAAAGCCATCATTGTTCTTTTGTAATAGTACACCAGCTATGGTATGAAAAGAAGCAAAAGAGAATAACTAGAATGGTTCTGAATAATCTGGGGACTTGAGGACAGTTGCTTGCTTGATTGCATCTTTGATAGCCTGAAAGGCTTCAGTTGGCTCCCCTGTCCATATTATTTTTTCTCCTTTCCTCAACATCTTAGATATTGGGCGGACAATTTCAGCAAAGTTAGTGACAAATCTTCTTAGAAAAATTTATTTGTCCAAAGAAAGACTGGATACCTTTCACACTTTTTGGCTGTATGATCTTGTCAATAGCAGCTACTCTTTCACGGTCAATCTGGATTCCATCTTTTGAAACAATATGTCCTAGCAATTTTCCTTCTTTCAATGATAATAATTCACAACCTATAAACTTATGCAACATGGCCTCCATATTAGGCAAAGGGTAATTGTCTTTTAAAGAAGCCATATTCAAGTTCCTAAAATCAACACATAGTCTAATATCTCCATTCTTTTTTCTAATAGGTACCAAATTAGAGACCCAAGATGAATGTCTAATTGGTTTAATAATTCTTGCTTCCCTTAATTTAGCAAGCTCTTCTTGCATTTTAGGTTGCAGAGTAGGATTGATAGGTCTTTGTTTTTGCCTGAAAGGCTTCATATCAGGTTTTAATGGGATCTCATGCTGAAATAGATCCTCTCTGTATGCCTTCAAGTCTTCATACGACCAAGCAAAATATGTCTATATTTTCGAAGCAAAGTAATCAACATGCTCCTAACATGAGGCTTCATTTTCTTTCCAATGTAAACATTCTTAGGAGTATTCTCTGTTCCCAGGTTTACTTCTTCTAGGTCATCCTTATGAGATGGTGTTTGCTTAGCTTTTGACATATCAGGGCCATTAAACACTCTCTCAAGTGCAACCAAACCTCAAGGGATAGTATTAGTTTTAAGTTGGATAACCTCATTTCCGAATAGGGTCTCCTTACCATCAACATCAGTTACAAATGAACCAAAATCAATTTCTTGGCTTTCATATTGATCTACACAATGCAAAAACTTTAGAATGTCAGTATCATTATCAAATACTTGCCAGTTGCATACATTATCAGGCACTGTAGGCCTAGTTTGTACTTCTATTTGTGAGATGCCACCAAAGGTGACATCATCAAGTTTAACAGAAATATTGGCTAGTAAATCTGCTCTAGCATTCTGTCCTCTTTCAATCCATTCAATGCCAAAAGCATTAAATCCTTCGACAATGTCCCATACTACATTTCGGTATTGTCTAAGCCTCTTATCTTTAGCTGCAAAGTGGGATCTTATTTGGGAAACCACCAATTCAGAATCTCCCAGAACCTTTAACATCTTAATACCGTGTTTTGAAGCTATCTTCAGGCTGAGTATGAGAGCTTCATATTCAACAACATTATTTGTACAACAGAATTGTAGTAAGAATGAATACTTGAAAGTTTTACCTTGAGGTGAAACAAAATATATTCCTGCTCCTGAGCCTTCTCTGGAGCAGGCTCCATCAAAATGCATGATCCATAAATCTCCTTTTGATAATTCCTTTGAAGCTTCTTTGTCAATGGGTGTTGGTTGGATATGTTCTTCTATTTCATCTTCCTCAACACGGAAGTTATCTAAATCAGTTTCCTACAAAGTTAATTCTGATGGGTTCTCCACATTTTCAATCATGTGGGGAGTTGTTTTCTTTCTATCAACCTTAACATATTTCTGCTCAATAGAAAAGGTGGCAAAAGACAAGTCACACTGTATACTTCCACCCATTGAAGCACTCCAAGGCCAAGACAACAGCATACCATAGGTTGGTGGAATATCCACTACTGTAACACTCATATGCAATTCCTTTTCAGGAAAGACTGCTAATTTATACAGAACATCATTTATGATACCTATGATAGGTACTTCCCTAGAGTCCATTGCATAGCATTTACCATATGTACTATCAACTGTCAACCCCATTGCATGCATTATTTTTATTGGCATGACATTGTTAGATTCTCCTGAGTCAATCATGCAATTTCTTAGCATTTTTCCATCAATTATTAAACTTAAGAAAAAAGGATTGACATGATTTGGGTTAGCTATAACTGTAGTCCCCAAATATATTTGCAGATTCTCTATAGTGACTTCTTCCACTGTCTTTTGCTTTTCTATATCATTCTGATCAGATACTACTTCATCTTTTCTCTTTGTGGGAATATTGTTTATAATTGCAATAGTCTTGTCTTTATGCTCATCTATCCTCATCATTTCTAGAAAAGGGACAATAACCTTTACTTGCGAAAGAACTTGGAACATATCTATTGAGGTATACTTAGGTAAATCAGGAAAGCATGCTTTTTCAGAAATTACCTTTTATTTCCCCTTCGAAATTTCTCTACCAGAAGACTTCTGGTTACTATCCTTATTATTTTGAAGTATAACTTCACCATTTTCTTTGGCCTTATCCACCTTTTTGGCCCATATCCTAGGTTCTCTTATCTCCTTAGGCTTTGGATCAATACTCTTGGCCTCCAAACTTGCTTTTGGCTTAATTATCTCCTTCTCCTTTATGAACAAACTGCAAGGTTTACCAGAATCACCAGGGACGATCCTATTTCTCATTTGTATATTGTTCCTTGCCCTAGCAACCAAATCCACAGTATATTTTTCAATTTCTTCATCAGAAGGTCTTCTCAACACCGTATCATCTATCTCAAACTCATTCACAAAACAATCATCACTATCTTCTTCATTTGGAAACACTTGTTGATGATATATGTCATTTTGTTGCCTCCGAGCATCAACATCTCGGGCACAAGGCTCTTCTTTTGAGGAATAATCATCATAGGCCAAATCAGCTGGTCCTAACAATACATTGGTCATTGCGTCTTGGTCTTGGGGAGGTTGAGAGTCTTCCTGATCATCTTGAGAGTCCAACATTGATTGTGCTACTACACACTGTTGTGGAGAATGTGGCATTCTGCATATCTCACACCATAATAGATTTTCTGCATTATTCACAAACTGCCTTTGTAGAGGGTCAGGTGGAATTTGGCTACATTTCTAATTCCCTTGAAAGGGTTTACCATTATTCTAGTTTGTATTGTAGGGATAATCCTATAACCTTGGGGGTCTCTCGTTTCTCTGGAAGTGAGGCTTATCATTTTTTACTTGTTTCTGCAACAGAGTAAGAACCTGATCTATCTTATCATCAGCTGGAGTAGGTTTACCAACTTTCTCTGTTTGGTTTCTCACGCCTTTAAAGGCCTTAGGATCCTATTTTCTTCCCACTTTACCTGAAGCCCTTCTATTATTTTCAATATTAATTGCCATCTTATATGCTTGCCTTAAATTTTGAGGATCTTTATCTATGAGTAAATAGCACATTTTAGCATCATAAGCATTACAGTAGACAACTAGACATGCACTTTCGTTGGATCTTAGATATGCAGGGAATCTTGTCATAGCTTTCTGGAAACGGGCATTAAATTTAGTAACCAGTTCATTGTGCGCCTTAGTAATATTGTTGAATTCATTTAACTTGAATCTAGGATCAGTCTGATCCCCATACTGCTCCCTGAAAACTCTATAAAAGGAATCTTTGGAATCAATACTACCATCAGGTAACCCTCTCTACCAATCCCTAACATCCTCCACCAGTGATTGCATAAAATATTTCATAGCTACATCATCATCCTAGATTTCAAAATCTTCAACAAAGCCTTGGAAAGCTTTCAAATGGTCTTCTCCACTGAAAGCATTATTGGTCGTGAATTTTGGGAGATGTTTCTGTGCATTATTCGGGACTGGATTTGGATAGCCCCTAATATTATCAAAGCATAATTGCCTATATCTATCAACTTGAGATGCCCTGCCTCCACGTCCATTTCTAGGCGTAAAATTTTGTTCAATATCTTTCTTGTCATCCCCACCTTTACCTTTATCAGCACTACCTGATTGCTTAACCTTAGAAGTGATTGTGTCTCCATTCTCTGACTGTGAGCTGATGATATTATGGCCACCTCCACTTCCGCCACCTTGAATACCACTGCAGCCTTCTGTATAGGCTTGCTTTTCAGACTTCTTGCTTAATAACTCATTTTCACCATTACCCGAACCAGAAGCTTGAGGGTTTTTTGAAGACATCTTAAGAAAGGATATCTTTCGAGATACTTCGGCATTGGCAGCTTCTATTTCAGCTTTTCTCAGATCAGCTTGTAATTGATCATTCAGTAGTTGTAACCTCAAGAGCTCAGGATTCTATGGGGAATCCAATGATCTAAAATCAGTTCTCGTCCATTTTCCCACCAATCTATTTAATTCATCATTAGTATTAGCAGAATGTGTGTAATTTGAAAAACCTTGAGAATCTTTCCTAGACTGGTCAATATGGGCTTTCCCATGGTCTTGAAAAGTTATCTTCTTAGATCCCACAAGTGCATCTGCACCTTTGGTAGATAGAGTAGATGAATTATATGTAGGGACAACATAAACTCCCATTGAGATTGCTACTTTGGATATTTCACATGCCCTTTCAGTAGTTGCTTTAGCCACCCTTTCTTCAAAGGCTTTTCTCTTAGCTGCCTCTTCCCTCATCTTCTCAACCTTCTTCTTTTGGGCATTTCTTTCGAGCTCCTTAGCCCGACATCTCTCCAAATTTTCTTTTCTTATTCTATCTCTATTATCTTCCTCCTCTTGCAACCTCCTTTCTTCCTCCATTAGGATTTGCATATCCTTGTCTATATCCATCTCATTTTCAAGAATATCTCCTGCCTCACTAGGAGCCGGGGTATAATAGGGCCGGTCTGCCTTATCTTCTTCTTGAAGAAAAGGCATCCCCTCACTCAAAGGCTCTCCTCTGGGTTTAAAATTTTTCCCGATGAAGATGGATATGGAACTAGGTGTTGTGGCTTTTGGGAATGTTTTATCTTGTTCCCAGAAACCCCATCACTCCTCCTCTTTATATATATCAGCTTCAATTTCTCATGCCATTTCAAAAGGAAAACTACCATGATCCGATTTAGACATAATAGTATCTGGAGAATTTTCACTTACAAAAGCACTATTCATCTCGGTATTTAAAGTAGGAGAAAAAGCAACAGGAGATGAAACAGACCTACTTGGGGTATCACTTATTTTTACTCATTTCTTGTCTTGTCCTAGCTCGAGTTCTATCATTGGCTCAGGATTCTTTTTTGTATAATTTCTTGTCTTCTTCATGCCTTGTGGTGTTTGGGAACCTACCTTTACATGTTGCTTGTAACACTTTATGTGAAATTTTTTCTTCGAGATATCAAAATCGCCACCCAAAATATTGGGAATGATGAAGTGTTTGCACTTTGCTTTTGCACTTGTGACTTTGGACAAGATTTCAAACATCACCCGACACACTGACAAGCAATAGAAGAAAACTAGATGCATGTGTTCAACATTATAAACATAGTGATAGGACAAAACATTTATATTATAAAACTGACTCTGACTTAAACCAGATCTGCACTTAGAGACTGTTCATTCGTTACACTCCCCAACAGAGTCACCATTCTGTTGGCGTTTATTATAACCCAAGCAGAACCCACAAGAGCTTCTATGAGATTGCCATGCTTAATTATTAAAGTCCTGAAAGCACCGTACCAAATTAATGAGAGGATAACAATAAAGCTGCTATCTCTCCTACACTTCGAACTTTGTAAAATTCAGGAGGGTTTTCCTAAAATATACTATCATTCATGATAGAAATGATTTGCTTGTGTGTAGACAGAAAACAAATAAATTCCTGTCAGTGTCAAAAGAGATAAACCTTCAAGAAAATGGCTATTTCGTAGAAGAGTTATGATCTATTTAACAAGGAATTGAGATTACACCTAGCGTGCTAGTATGAGTTATTCGATTAAAATTTCCTGAAGTGATAACACAAAATACAAGGATGAGAAGCAATCAGAGTTCTAGTGCCATATCCTAAAGCACAAAGTCAAACCAGGAATTGAACTATAGGGTAACTTTCATCTAAAGCATCTATGATCTATGTGAATAGCATTATAATCCATACATCGATACTTGAGTTTATTACTCCTTGATAGATCCTATATGAAAATTTTCATAAACTTATTGGATAACTGAAGCATTTAACCAGTTCTTTGAACCAGAGCTGTAGTCAAACATAATCCACAGTAAATAACAAACGAAAATTAATGAAAATCATCTTGGATCAATCTTCATTAATAATTCATGCGAACCAACAAAATAGGAGAGAAAATAGACTCAAAATAATCACAAGGTTAACATAAGTATGCTTAAGAACCCCATGATTTACTAAGTTCTCAAATCGGACTCAAAACCTTAAAACCTAAACATATTGTTCTCTCTATCTTACTTTTACTCTTATCTTACATATTTTGAATAATTTCAACAGACTTCTCTCTCGGCCCAGAATTCCCTTTTATAAGAATAAGGGAGCCAACAAGCTTCAAGCCAGAGAGTACACATGTCCACTTTTTACTGGACTGCTAATCCCTAATCAGTTAACTTTACATCATTTCTCGGTAAGAGAAGAAAAGCCAAAAACAAAAATGATCATTAGTTTGTTGTGGAGGAAGGAAACGTGTTGTTCCAAGTGTCGCTCCCCTAACACCAAAGTATCTTTTAAAAGTTTTTTTGCACTGATTTTATTTGAACAACTTGTACTTGAATGTGTAAAGAGAATGCATTTTAAAACTATAATACCCAAGGCCAGACCTACATTTTACATGACCAAATTGCAATTCTCGTCCCAATTATTCATAATTCAAGTTCATCAATGAACACCTTTTTCCATGACTCGAAATCCTCCTCAGACGGCCAATTGAAAGCCACCACCTGGTCCACCATTTTTCGATAAGGTACATACTTTATCATCAATGACGTGGCTGTTTTATCAAAGTTCTCCAAGAAACTAATAACAAATGATAACTTTTCTAAACTATTTTTCAACATGCGAATATCAGCATTTTTGCATATCTCCTGATTCTGAGCAATCATTATATTATTCATTTGCTCCTTCCACGTCTGCAAAGGCTTGACACTATCCTAACTATGCAGAATATGAGGTAGTGGAGTCAAATCCTTTCCATCATAAATGTCCTTTAATGCTTTGATTTCGGACTCCATAGGAGCAGCAGACCACTGGAACTTTTGCTCGACAATACTCTTAACAAATTGATAAGTTGTTATGACTGTAGGATATTTGTTCCCATGTTGTTTTACCCCAACTGCCATAAATTTTAACTTCTCCATTCTAGGGCCCCATCTATTTAGCAAAGGGATAGCCATCTCCCTATCCTTTGGAAACAATTCGAGTGCTTGCAACATCAAAGTATAATTTGCAGGAACACCATTCAGCTTACTCTGGACCCATTTATGTAAATGCCTTAACATAGTATCAACAATTTCTGAATTATTTCTTCCTGCTGCATCCCTAATTTGGTTCACCATCTCCTTATATTTTTCAACTTGCTGGATCAATTTTTCCCTAGAAAGATCTCCGCTCGAGCTACTGGCCTTTTCAACTGCAATGGGCACTTGTCCCATATTATATGGGATCATAGCCCAAGATTGAACCTGTGCAGAAGGTTAGGGTTGATCTACTGGAGGGTTAGAAATAATATGGCTAGAGCTAGCCTGCCTTTGAGAGCTCAAGGTTTCCATTTTTTGTCTTAGTAAAGCCATTTCAGTTTCCAGTTCTGTCACCTTTTTTTGAGTTTTGTTATATTCAATAATAACATCATTATACTTGCTTCTCAGAGTATCTCGGTCCTTGGTCAAGTCCTCCACAGTTGCCCTAGTGAATTTGGCAACATTTACAACCATGTCAATAGCCTCCAATGTAGGGGTATCAGCAACTCTCTTCACAATCAAATGACCACTAAAGTCGGATGTTTCAACAACAATAGGTTTTCAAGACCTAGTGGATAATGAACATATTGCTAGAGAATCCCATTCCTCACTAAAAGTTGATCCCTTAAGTGCCAATGTAGCCTCCTCCTCTGTTGCAAGAAGCGATTTATTGGCTCTTCTTACTGTGTCAAATACCACAGCATCAACAATATCCCATTCAACATGTAACAATATCCCACACTTTTGAATCAATGCCCTGCCCTATTTTGGTGTGATCTCCTTAAACTTCTCCTTCATTTTCACTCTGACCCTTGATTGAATTACCTTCTCTAGAAGCTCTAGATGTAGACTTCTCTCATGTGCTACCTTTTCAGTATATGATGAGAGATGAGATCTCCATACAAAATCTTCAAAAGCATGAGTATGAATGAAAGAGTCATCCATCATGAATTCTTTACAAGCCTCCATTCTCAAATCATCACTATTTGTAATTCCCTTAATCTCATCCTTCCCCAATCGTAGGGTGATGGCTCCTGAGCTCATTATAATATCAGCTAGCTCTAGTGGCATCTCCAGATTTATTTCATCCAGAGTTACAATGATATCCTCCTCATCATTACCCCTTTGACCAACATCCCTCACATTGTCGGTTCTATGCCTCTTTGGGGATGATGGGTGAACCTGCTCTGAAATATGCAGAGGTGAATCCAGATCAACAATATCGGGCACTAATTTCCTTGGAATAGATGTTGCACTAATCATTGTAACCTCCTCTCTCCTACTTCTCTTCCTCCTAGAAAATAACTTTATCTTCCCCTAAGGCTGGTAAGTAGGCCTTTCTTCAATTCTTATCTCAGGGTGCTCCTCAGTAACTTGTGACTTTCCTCTTCCTTTAAGACCCCTACTATGCTCTCAAAATTGCCAAAAGCATAGATTTCCTTGCTAAGCTCATCTTTGACATTAGGTATAGGATCAAAACCAAGTATCTTCTCCTTTTTACTCCTTACCATTTTTGAATAGGCAATGTACAATGCCTTTCTCTCCTCCTGTAAGTCTTTATCAAAAATGTTCTTGATGATATCTTCAGGAAAATAGAAGTTGTGGACAAAGGTTCCAGTTCGGTGGTTAGCCTTCATTTGGGAGATAAAACCCTCAGGATCATAATTCCTAGGGCGTACAGTTCTTAACCTATATGGCTTGAGCAATAAATGAAAATTTCTCCGTCCTCCCTTTATCATTACAAAATCAGCAAAAGCTGTATATTCAGGGAAAAAAGATCCCTTCTTGTGTTCAACAGGAAAATGGAAATCCTGAGATGCTCCCAACTGCCTCATGATTTCTACAAAACCGAGTCTAAGGGGGACCTCTTTGGGTAGGACAAACAAGATGGAATTTGTGCCGAAAATCCTAAAGACTATAGTGCCATGATTAGGGATAATATCACCCCAATTATGTGTCAAATTCAACTCAGACCTCCTCTCCAAGGGTCTTAGGAAGTCATGAATTTCCTTTGGAATCCTGGGGGGATCAACAACTAAGGCCTTTCTTAACTTGGATCCGAAATCATTGTGAAAGGTGACATAATCAAACTTATGATTATGCATGTCCAAGACTCTAGTCCAATATTGGATATGAATTTCAATATCTCCCTCCATCTTCCTCAATTCCATATCTTTCTCAAATACCTTCTGGCCCCTATATAAAAACATATGAATTAGCAGTGTACCAATTTGAATTTTACCCAATTCTTTCCCAGCTTCAAAGCTGCTAAGCCAGAATGCATATTCTCTGCAAGGTGAGTGGAAAAATCATATACCACGTTATAAATAGGGTGTTGGAGGTTTATAGCCATATACATTACCTCTATAGGCAAAGTCTTCTTCAAATCAATCCCTAGAACTTGACATAATGGACATGCGGTCTTCTTAAAATGTGGGTCGAAATAGTCCACTGGGAAAGGTTTAGGCTCATTCCTGCCAATAACAACTTTTTTCTGATTTTTTCCTCTTCCCGACACAGCCAAATGGGGTATCAAAAGGGATGTCCTGATCAAATCCCTGGTGTTTCTGTATTCCTCCCTGAAGACATCCAATTTGATGGGAATCATATCCTGACTCCATTCATGCAAACCAAAAACCTCTGTGATTTCCTCCTTGGTTACTTTAATCATTGGCTTGCCAAGATGTGTTCTGACAATTCGAGTCACAGGGTCATATCTTGCAGCAATATCCTTCAATAAGTCTACATCTTCGTAGACATTGGGTACCACCAGCTTACCCAGGTCCAATCTCCATGGGTTACACAGAGGAACTAACAAATTTCTATTTCCAAACCAATTGGAAAACTGCTGGCAACCAGTGTATAGGAATTCGGCATCGTGAATTGTACATTGTTTATCTATTAAACCTTCTTGTATAACGGGTCGATAGAACAATACCCTTTCATCCTGCTTCTTGCTCGTAGAAGGTTTAAACAAATCAATAATATCTTGTGAATAACCCCTAGGCGTAGCCTCAGGACCAATAGTTCTTGCCTTGGGTGCCATTTATATCAAACAGAGGGCAGTTTGAACTAGGGTTTTTCTTTAAATGACAAACAATTATAATTTGCTTTCTACTGCCATTACAGAAAGTTCTTTTATATTCACAAAATCACTAGTAATGACCTATAGAAGCTCTAACAGTCAATTTGCTTAACAATTCACCAGGAATCAAAAAGAAAATAATCACAATTATTCAATAGGCAATGCTAACAAATTTTGAAAGCACAAGAGAAGGAGTATGTATCACTTTTGGTTTATTTTACAAAGCGTCAAATGCTGCGATAATGGAAAACTGAGATAATAGTCACTTCCTTAAGTGCAGTTCTTACAAATTGAAGTGTGATATTGACATAGCAATTTGCTGGTTAATTGGCATTTAATTACGCAGGCCGAGTTGAACTCGACCATTACTATTCGCTCGCACGAGATAGAACAACTATAGTACAACATCAGTTCATTTGAAAACAAGTCGTTGATCAAAAACACAGTTGGCTAGGCGGATGGTCCAGATTTGGTCAAAAATGGTTTGAAAATGACACATCCTCCTTCCAGTCAGCAAACGAGCAAGAAAACGACCCAGTAGGTACCACATCAGCATAGAATGGGTCCCACTATGTTCATTGATCGATAACACCAGCGTCCGCGCATCAACACATCGCGTACCTCGTAGTATTATTGAAACTAAAATTTTAATTGCGCGAGGTCAATGAGGTGCAACCGAGATGCATCAAAAAGTACATAGCTATCAGCGTCAGCATCCATCCATTGGTCAGCACATAAAACCTGGCCCCACCATGTTACACAATAGGTGGCAGCATCTCGCAAGCCTCGCAGCATTTCCTGTGATGTAAGCACAAACCTTGCGAGGTGTGCGATGAATGGTTAAGATCAAATTCACTGCATCTGTCAGTCAATATAATCTACACATGCGAAATAGTTACTTTAAAGAATGGGACCGACTAGGCAGATGGGGAGAAAACCCATGGGTCGAAAATAATTCAATGGCTAAGTTGTAAAATTAATCGGCCGAAGATCGTAGGGACGTAAAAACTGAAAGGATAGGTAAAAGGAGCCGATAAAGTTACGACCGAAAAGGGATAAAACATGACTTAAGGGACCGCTCACCGCCGATAATAAGTCAACACTCAAAAAGAAAGGCCCCAATTCCCAGACTAGTTGAAGGCAATGAAAATATAACCCACCATAGAGGGGAAGAAAATAAAAGCTCCACCATGGTCAAGCATCTAGTCATCTGCACAAAATATGTGTAGCTGGATTCATCCAAGTGGGAACCCAACAAAATATTGTCTCTTCATCCTAGGGTTGTACATGTGCTTGGAAATGAAAAATACATTGCTTAGTCCTCAAAACAATTGAAAAACAAACATTCACAAAAAGCTCCAAATTTCAAACCCCTTGAAGGAAACAAATATCCTTTGAAAAATCTAAGTACTCTTGCTTTCCCTAGGGATCATATCCTTAGAGGTTTCTAAGTTCTTGGATTTTATCATCATTTATTTTCACTAAATTTAAACCTAGGAAACTTTTGCCCTAATTTCCTTGATTTCCACATAATGGACCTTGTGGGATGAAAAAGAAAGTGGGACATTAGACATGCAGTTTGAAACATAATCAAGAATGTGGTTTTGGTAAAAATAATTCACTAAGGAAAGATAAAAGACAAATTGGAACTCACATGTGTTGTCTCAAATGATTTCTCGAAAGGTCAAAATGCCAAAACCAATATTCAAAAGGATTAGTCTCAAAGCCCGTGAACAACGTCTTGAAATGCTCCTTGAATTCAAAGAAAGAATAGTGTACAATTTCTAAGAAGGTTTCAAGAAACAACCCAAGTTTGTATGCATTTTATTATCAATAGAATCCTGAGCTTTTTGAAAGGTTTGCTTTCTTCACACAGGAAGTATAGCATGTTCTTCAATACCGAGGTTTTGTAAAAAAAATTCATGTCTAGGTCAAGGTCTAAGATCAAAATATTCACTCTCATCCATCTCTCCATCAATCAAATCTCATCCCATCAACAAAATTTTGAGAACTTTAGAAAAATCATTCATGCTAAACTTAAAGGCTAAATCAACATCACTCTATCTTGGCTTAATACACCTAGCCAAATAGTCAAATCTCTTGAGAAAATTTGCCTCTAGGATAACACAACTTCCTAAGGTTTACTAGTTCATGATCACCTTGGTTGGCTTAACACACTTAGCGAATCTATTCTCTTGTGTATGTTTTCCCTAGGATAACACAAATTCCTAGGGTTTACAACTTCACTACCATCTTGTTTGACTTAATACACCTAGTCAAACTATCTCAATCAATCCAAGCCTTAAAGTTTAGCATAACCCCTAAAAATTTCTTCAAAGGTTTCACTCATTCACCTCATCCATTTATCTCATCATCATCACCACCCCTTTTTGATCCTTGGACTTCCCTAGTTCTTCTCTTTTGGGCCTAAAGATTAAGATCAAACGATCCCTATTTTATGGTCCAAATAAGATCACAACACAAGAAGAACATGGAAAACATCACTGAAATATCAACTTCCAGTGACTTAGGTCAAGTAACCACCGAGGTAAACCTTGCAGGATCAAGCAATCCCCCAAGAAAATATTCTCTACCATCACAAAATCATCAAGAGGAAAGCTATGAAGAGGAAATCACAAATGAAGACTTTGGGATGACACAATCAAAAATGCTAGAAATGGTTCAAAATCCAAAGAATCATAAAATTGTAAATGCCATGTTTAAATACTTATGTACATTAGCGAAAGAAGGGATCTAGTTCCCTTCTGACCTTGACATTGGCACTAGTATGGAAATGCCTCTTACAAACACACCCCAATGTCAACTCCAGATATCACTCAAGGAATGCCTCAAACCACATTGACAATCATGCCAACCTCACCAATTGTAAACAAAGGAAGTGCAATGTTTCATGAGTTACAAAAGCACCGCCTTATGAACAACAAAGAGGTAAGTGTCAGCACCACATCGGATAAATCTGTCCTGGTGAATCCATCACACCCCTACATACCACTCACCTTCCATAATCCCACAGATTCATCCTCATTCCATGCAATACCATCCTATCTGTTAAACATACAAACATCTCTACCGCAAGGAGAAGGTGGTTTGTTTGGAATAGCAGGAGTCACTGACCCATTCTCCTTCTAGGGCAGCCTATCATATTTTCCTCCGTTACCACTCACATCCGTATCACCTCTTGGATTGGGTCTTCCCCCCTACCCACCGTTAGTTTCTCAAATCCAGGCAATCTGAGCATCACATCAAATCCTCTCCTTTTTCTGACAACATCACAACAACAAGTGGCAACCACTCAAGCCACCACAATCAAAACATCATTTGGTCCTCAAATATCTCAAAAAATACCTTCTCAAGGACTGAGCATCTCAACCACACCTCCAACAACCCAAACCCCGACCACCAATACAACCCTTTCACCCATCACAATGATTAGCACCATTCCCAATCCACCACCAATCCCACCAAAAGCTAATGTGATGAATTCATTCATCAACCTAATCCAAACCATCCAAAAAGCCAATCATCAAAGGGTACTTAAACAAAATCAATAAACTGCACAACAGGCTGCTCAACAAGCACAAGCACATCTAGCTGCCCAACAAGCTGCACAAGCCACACAAGCTGCACAAGCCACACATGAAGCCCAACAAGCACAAGCCCAAGCTCAAGCCCAGCACTAGGCTCAACAGGAGCAAGCACAATACCAAGCATAACTGCAAGAAATTCATCAACAAGCATACCAAAAAGCCCTACAAGACTTTCAAGAACACCAACAAGCCAAACAACAAGCTTTGTTTGTGCAACAATAGCTCGACCAACAACAAGCTTTGTTGGCACAACAACAGCTCAACCAACAACAAGCTTTGTTGGCACAACAACAACTCAACCAACAACAAGCTTTGTTGGTGCAACAAAAACTCGGCCAACAACAAGCTTTATAGGAACAACAACAGATGGAGCAACAACAAGCTTTGTTGGAACAATAGCAAAAATATCAACAATAGGCATTGTTGATACAAATGTAGGCATATCAGCAGTCCCTGAATTCACAACAGAGCTTGCAACAAACTCCCACTAGTACTCATCCCACCAAATCAAACACCCCAAACACCTCAAAACACATTCATGCCACCTCCTGATTCACACAACAATGTCACAACACAAATAAAACTTCTCTCACAACAAGTGTTGGACCTCCAAGCAGGAAAAACAACAAGAACACTAGGAAACTTGTGCCCATATCCATTTGACAGAAGTCTCACAATGGTACCATTCCCAAAGGGATTTGAGATCCTCAAATTCGACAAGTATAATGGGATGGGTAACCCTGAAAACCACGTCAGGGAATTTTAGGTGCATTGCATGGAGGTCACATACAATGACACATATCTAATGCGGCTCTTCCCTCAAAGCCTGTCTAGTCCTGCCATGGAATGGTTTTCTTGTCTACCCACAGGCATTAAAACATTCTAGGAAATTGTGGAAGCATTTCTTAAGAACTATGCTTTCAACATGGGTGTAGATGTTAGTTTGGAAGAACTATCAACACTCAAATAATGAAAAGGAGAGCTATTCACATCCTTCTTGCAAAGATGGTGATCCAAGGCCAATTAGAGCAAGTGGACCATGCCAAAATAACAACAAGTTTGCATGATCATATCTAATCTAGATGAAAACTTGGCATTCTAGTTAAAAATGCAATGCATCACATCATATGATCAATTGATCCCAAAGGCGCTCAACATCAAAAGAGCCCTTACTGCGCAAGGAGGCGCATCAACATTTACTCCACCACAGGATAATCGCCCATCCAACAATTATCATGATAAACCTCGAACAAGGTCGAGAAATAAAAACATCACAAACGACGGCATGGTCGATGCTAAAGTGGTCATAAATGCTCCTAAGAAAAATATCCAGACTCATCACCAACCATAAAATAATAATCGCAATAATGTGCAGACTAATGCAATAGTAGCACAACAACAACCATTTCCCACCAACCAAATAAATAACTTGGGTAATTAAGGAGGACCACCTCCCCGAGGCAAATATCCTCCCAAGTGGAATTTCACGGCTCTTGGGGAATCAATCGAGTCCATAATGAAGAAGTTGGTCAAGGAAAACCTAATAAAAGTCTCCAACTTCGAGCAATATGTAGAACCCATGACAAAACCACCATGGTATACTGAAAATCTCTCTTGTGACTTTCACAAGATCAAGGGACATACCACCGCAAACTGCATGAGGCTAAAGAATATCGTCCAAGATCTCATCGAGGACAAGATCATCAACGTTGAACAACCAGTTGGGAGCCACAATCTTAAGATATACATAAATCCGATGCCAAACCATAATCAAGGAAATAGTCAGGGGAACAACAAAGGCAAAAAAAAATATGCTGGCGCTAACCTAGTATATAAAGAAATAGTCGCATGTGTCGATGAAATGGTCACTGTCATTAATGTCAAGGGTGCCAACACCAACTGTGGAGTCACCACACGTGGTGGAAAGGTCACCATTTCCAGGGCACCGCAACCATCTAAGATCCCCATTACAAACAAAAAAGTTGTTCCCTATGACTATAGTGTCATTGACCAGCTGAAGAGAACCCCCACACAGATCTTCATCATGGAACTATTGAAAATTTCCGTTGCCCATTGGAAAATTCTTGATGAAGCATTAGCGACATCAACCGTCTTCACCACCCTTGACATAGAGCAGTTTCAGGCTATGGTTGGTAATATCATTACCCCAAATCTCCTTAAATTCTCTGATCAAGACTTCCCCCCCAACCATCTCATAATCGTGCACTTCACCTACAAGTGCTAGTCCACAAAAAGTAAGTTAAAAGGGTCCTGGTCGATGGAGGTGTAGGCCTTAATATTTAATCTCTCAAACTTATAAAGAACTTGGGATTCACCGAGGATTCCATTAAGAGGAACAAGAGCATCACTATAAGGGCATATGATGACCAAGAAAGAGTGTCTTAGGGAACTATCAAAATCCCAATTCAAGGTGGACCAACAATCTTGGAGACTACCTGTCAGGTCCTTGACCTCAACTTACCATATAACATCCTCCTAGGACATCCATGGATCCATAGAATGAAAGTAGTGGCCTCAACATACCATCAATGCATAAAATTCTTGTAGAAAAATGAGGAGGTCACTATACATGGGGACCCCGAACCATTTTCCTACTACAAAAACTTGGAAGCCAAGTTTTATAAAATCCCCCAAGTGCCAAAAAATGATGAAGGCCCATCCACTACATACATCGACCCAGCTAACCTCGCCTCCACTTCTATGACAAAGACACCTGGCATCTCTAAAATATCTAACATCAAACTCATGATCCAGGACAATGGATGCAAAGACTATAAAATGAAGAAGAGTGCATTTTTTGTAGGAGAGTTACCACAATCTCCTAGGTTGCATGGGCAACCTCAATCAACCGAAACACCCATTCTCACCCTTAGGGCAGACCCCTCTAGATTCTGCCATTGGGGAGACGTAAGTCAAGAAAATGTTGGTGAGGAAGATATTTCAAGCACAATATACCATGATGCAGAACCCACACACACATTACCTATGGATGAAGCTAACAGAGGGCTACAAATAATGCTTGGTAAGGGCTACAATAGAAACGAAAGCCTTCGAAGGAACAATGATGGGTGGCTAGAGCCCATCATTGCAGAAAGAATAATATGGAACCTTGGCCTCAGATGTACTCCCCCAAGTATAACCGTATGTGGTAGAGGTACTCCTAGTAGGATAGTCAGGTCCTCTCCTCAAGTATCGACAACCACCCTTAGACCACCCGTATGCACCGGTATCCCACTTGACAATTTCACTTTTGATGTCACTGATGTCTACACCAGTAGTGATGATGATGATACCATAGCAGGACTTCCCATGCTCTTTGAGGTTTCCACCTTACTAATGATTAGTGCCTCACCCATTGAGTCAAACCAACAAACCCATAAAATCAACTTAGTATACCCTCAACTCAGCGATCATTACCAACGAGGACCACCAATTCTAGAATCATTCAAAAATGATGAGGCCCTCTCAGAATTCATGGGACTAAGGGATGCAGTCCCATGTGGGGATCACAAGGCAGGTTTCGACATCACGTTGGACACTCAGGCATATTACGGGGAGACGATTGAGTCCTTCAGTTGCAAAAGAAAAATAACGAGAATAAGCTCAGGGTTATTGAGTGAAAACCACACTGTGGCACTCTCTAACCACAAAATAGTAAAAATAAAGGGGTATGTGCAGGCTATTGATGGACCAAAAAGTGGCAATGAGAAAAAATCATGTTTTGAATCGGTTCAAAAATGCAGAAATGGCCTAGTTGACTTTTCTAGGTTCGGGTGTCAGTTATTCTACCTGAACCAAAAACCAAAGGTAGTTTACACAAATCGGATATCCGATTTGTGGAAGTTGTATATAAAAAAACAACCGACTCTTTAATCTCATTTGTCACATTTTGACGCAGGCGCAAGAGGTGAAAACCAAATCCAATATCCGTTTTGATCTGATATCCGATTTGAAAGGTATGTATTTTGTTTTTTCGATCTTGTAATTGATTTTTCAATAGATTTTGTTAAGTTTAAGTAGGTTTTATGAAAAAAAATTCAAAAATATGATTTTTTTAATTTTTTTTTTTAAATTAGAGTTTGCATTTTTTTATTATTAAAAATTGATGTTTTGAAATGGATCTTGATTAAAAATTAGTGTTGTTGATGTATTTTTATTAGACAATGCCTCGATTGAGAGATATGACAAACACATTGAAAGAAATAATTAAAAATATAGAAACCCTCTCCACCCAACATAATTCCTTTTATTCATGGCAAGAAGACATGAGGGAGTATTATCGATGTGGATTGTCTTACGATGATGTGAAAGATCTCCAAATAACCAAAGCCCAAATAGCCTCTTTATTCATTGACTGCCGCACCAGTTTGCTAGTGAATGTTAATAGAACAAAACTTTCCATAAAATGGTGCATACATAGGGACATTGTAGCTAACTTTTGGGATCGTTGGTGTATGGTTTTTGATAAACCACCGAACAATAATTTTGACATACCATTTTACTTTATTAAAAAATTCTATGCTGAGTTTGTGTTAGGGCATCATGTCAATTACTTTGACATTAAACCCTTCCAGGGCGTCGGTGGAGGTATGCCCCAGGATAGACCAGGGGCAGTTAGAGTAGTCCCGTGCCCAAATGTTCCCCTTCCTTCCCTTCCTCCCCTTCCTCCACCACCTCCAATATATCACCCAGAGATTATCAAGGATGCATCCACACAGACTATTCAAGCTATTCACTCTTTGAGTGGTCATTTGGTTTGGCATGTTTCTACAGTAGCTCAGCCACATTTTGGTTATGTTGGTGAAAGCTCGAGTGCTGATGCATCATCCTCCTCAAGTCCACATATTTGTGTGCCACATGCTTGCACTATGTGCCGCCAGATATGCTTGGGTCCTTCTGTACAGCCCATCGAGTATCCCTTGGACACTTATGATTATGACCTCCATGATGTATACATTATAGATCAGTCGTAGGGGAGTGGAGTGCACCCTACAGAGTCCTCTCCTGCTAGAGAGGGAGATGCTAGAATAGTGACATAGGTAAAATTTAAGTTGTAATTTCATAACTTGCATTTGTTTTTAAATGAATATTAATAAGAGATAGTATCAAGTACTAATATTTATTTACATGGTCTATTTAACAGTTGATGTCTGAGGAGGAGCTCGCACGGGTGACTGATAGCACCCTTAGGGCCATTTCATTTGGCTTGGACACACACGCAGTATATATTTTTGCACTCACTCGTTTACATTTTATATTATATACTTTCTTGTCATTTGAATTATCATTGATGAAATTATATAATAGCTTATATGTTTATCTTGTTTTCCTCCTGTAGGAAAAACCCAGTGTGAGTGAGGTGCAGCCTCATCCAGACTATGGAGGCACAAATCTAGATAAGGGGAAGGTAATTGAACTCAAATTGGATTGAATTAAGATTTTTAAGATCTTATATTGATTATACATACGTCAACATAGATTGGTAGTTTCATATGTACTTATCAATTTTATTTACAGGCAATTATGAGCTTTACAGATATGTTAACAAGGGACACACCACCTAAAGGTGTAGTTATTGGAACACCTCAAAGAGTAGGTGTTGAAACCCATCAAAGAGGAGGTGTCGAAACACCTGAAAAAGATAAAGAAAATGATCAACCTAAAGAGGTACATGTGCTTATTTTCTTTTGTATTTGGTAAATAAGTTCTTATTACCAATAATCATATGCTAACTTGGACCAATTTTATGTTTTTGTTCACATATATAGATTGGCATTTCAAAAGTTTATTTGGTATATTCTAGGACTCCTGACCCTTTGAAGAGACGTATATTTCAGGTAATCAAGATTTCAATTTTAGAGTTCAATTAAAATTCAATGTATATTGATTTTGATGTTAATTATTCGATTTTAAATTATATAGTATAACCAATCTCAATTGTGGTTTGAATTTTTCTTGTGCAGCTACCTTCAGAGCCAACGAGTGCTTCAAAGAGGCTCCATTTTGATGATCCACCGATAGTTTAGGATGAGATAAACATTTTAGCATGTAAATTTTTAATACATATTGAGATGGCATATGCCACATTTTGTAAAACTTTGTTTGAGTTGGTGTCGATGCCATTTTTGTATATGGACATAAACTTGATTATTGGATAATTTGGTAGATAGAAGTTGACAATCGAAATTTAATTTGTTCCTCATGTGCATGATTAAACTCTTTGAAAATTTTATCTTGAGCAATGGTTAAATATCAATGTACAATAGCTTAAAACTGAATGGTTATATTATGTAGTTTATATTTATATCTCTTATTACATTGCATTACACATCTTTCAAACTCAAATCATTAATTCACATTGCATAACTAACAACTAGATGTTCATAGATGAAAAAATTTCAATTACAATATAGTTCTAACAAAGTCAACCTAAGCAGTTATACAATTACTTCACATTGCATAACTAAAAACTATGAGCAGTTGTCAATTGCATTTGTTTGTCATTGAATTCTATGAGACCACATTTCTTTGAAGTTTTTTTTCAAATAGTCCACTGCCTTGTCTATGCTACCACATTTTTCATACATGATAGCGATCACATTAATTTGTAGTAAATTAAATGATAGCCTATGGCTATTTAATTTATACTCATTTTATTTAAATGGATGAGGCCAACTGATAGGGTAGATGGTGCAGGAGCACCTAGGAAGCACTAGGCAATTTGAGGGCCTAGAATGAAGTTTTATGTTTTTGATACTTTAAAGGTCATGTTTACCATTGGAATTGAGTGAGAGACTTAATAAAATTCCTTGGTCAGGAGCATCAGTAGTGGAAAATTTTATGGGTTTAGAGACTCACTTTTGTTAGTTTCTAGGAAATTGGCAAAAGTGTCAAAATGGGAAATTTTGCACCTTTTGCCACTTGGTAACTGACTTGTTCGACAAAAGGGAGGCATAACTACTTTGGGGAGCCTATATAGGGAAGGCTTCGACCTATGAGCAGGGTTGGAAGGCATTGAGAACTTTTGTAATTTGAAATTTGATGAATGCTAAGAGTGAACAGTGAGAACGATAAGGAAAATTTTGTGTTTGCTTGAATTTTATGTGATTAGAAGCAATCACGGCTCTGTAGTTGTTGTATTTTGAATTATTTGTTATGTTCTAAGCTTTGGTGGTAGTATTTAGAGTGTGTGTTCATTTTGCAGGTGTGTGTAGTAGTTGTTTTGTTTCCTTTTCAGTTGCTGATCTAACTGGCAACCGAGCAAGAATGGGGTTTTAGCTCTCTCTCCCATTGTACCTAGTGTACAGGTTTTTGGGGAAGGAGGCTAGACTCCATGGTTGTAATTATAGTAGGTTTAGGAGTAGATAGGAGTTCAGGAAGCATGAAGACAGTCTACTCCTAAGCGAGCTTGGCAGTGCCCGGCTAGGAGAGACAAGGAGAAAAAGGCACTTAACGTGCAGGGGTGGAAAACTCCAAGAAAAACATAGTGTGGGAAGGGTAGGTGAATGCCTTTCCAAGGCTTACCAAGAAGGAGGAAGCCCCATCAACTTTTTTGATGTGAGAAAACTCTTGACAGTTTGCAAAATATAGTGAAAAGACCTAAAAAGGCCCAAATCCTTGGTCAGTTCCAGTTTATGGAGTTGTACGGACAGTGGGAACCTAAGGCACCAAAAATATTTGAGAGGTGGGCTAAGGTATTAGGACCCTAAAGGAAATACTGATTGCTCTTTGGAGAATTTGGGAATGAAAGCCAATTTTCTCGGAGTTGGAGGCTTAATTGGAACTCTTGGGCTAGTAGCCTAAAAACCCTAATTGAGGGTTTGGAAGTAGCGAATGATAAATGGAGTATGGGGAATTGTCAAGAACCCTAGGGAGATGAGTATAAGCCCTTGGAAACATATCATCACCCGTACAAACTTGAATTGAGTTAATGGAGAGAATTAGTCTTTAGGGAAGATTGAAGGCTAAGGGAAGAATAAGAGGTAGTGCACCAAGTAAGCTGATTTGACATGATAGTAGGGTTGGCTAGAAAAACCAGGGGCACCTAGACATGATGAAGGTCCTATAGGTTCAAATGGTGAAGAAATACACCAAGGAGATCTTGCAAACAAGGATCCAGAGCATGGAATAGTGAGTGTTCCATCCAACCCTACCCTATCAGTTGGATGGAACAATCACTATTCCATGCTCTAGGTCTTGCTCACTATTCCATAATCTACCCTAAAGACTAACATTCTCCAAGAACTAAATCCCTTAATCTACCCTTAATCAGTAAAATGAGTTCCAAAACTCTTTAAGCCTTTCCACTCCTTATCCTCCTAATCACTCCTGATCAAGACATGTTCCTAAGCCTCTAACTCTATCTCAATGGTCAAAAGAAATGAAATAACTACAAAAGAATGCTTGAACCGAAGAAAATAGCTACCTACTATTCCACACAATGCTTGGAAGACAATTGCACTACATTCTACATAATTCACAGTGTCAAGATCACTCCATTAACACACAATTCAAAGCAAAAACCAGAAAAATCACACAAATTTATCACTATCTTCTCTTGTATTCAAGGGGAGTCAAAGTTGGTTGCGATAGGTATTCCACTCAATCCTCAAAGAAGGAAGGAAAAGGAGGAAAGAAAAGATGCTTCAAGAGGAATGGAGATAAATGGTCAGATGGTGCTCCTGCATTAAAAAAAAAAGTGGGACCTCTATCGTGTTTACTGGGATACGATTTGGTCAAAGTCAGTCAACTTTCATTCTCGAACTCGTACGACCCAACGGACTGTTCCAACACGTTCGGATGGGTACGTTTACGCTAGGTATGGTTCTCTCTTGCACCCAAATACGTCGAAAAAGGAACCATCATCCCTAGAACATAAAAATAGATCTAGCAAGTCCCTTGATGATTTCGGAAGATGCATTGCACCACACTCCTGCAACATTTCATTAGTATGCAAAGTAGAATGGATATAGCATAATAGTTCATGGTACATTGAAAACTCCACATGGTATTTGCAACAACAAGTATTATGAATCTTAAGAGGCACACAATAGAATGGCTTCAAACCTTCAGAAGTTCTTTGCGAGATTTCCATATTTGGATGTGTTTGATTAAATTTGTTGAACAACATTGTTTGGCTTGATTCCAAGAAATGTTTAGGATGCGGTGTACGGTCTCGACTGCCAATTCTTAACTTTAAAACATCCTTTGCATTGGGTGATATTCTAGAGTTATCATACCAAAATTGTTGAATTGCCTGCTTTACATTATCAGTTAGCTTCTTATCAACACGTGTAAGCCTTCCGACAAAAGCCCATGTATCATTTTGAAGAGGATCATCTATTCTTTCTCTTCTTACAAGTGCTCTATCCAAATTTTTACGATTTAAGTCAAAATCAATACAAGTTTGTCTCATAAAGCGAGCCTTTTTCAATTGATGGCTTACTAGGGCAGTGGTAATGACTCTCCAAGCAACTCTCTTATCTTTTTCCTTGTTATTTTTTCCAATAGACTTGAGAGCATCAAAAATATTTTTTACAATAATAGAATTTTTTTCGGCCCTCTTGTTCAGACGAATCTTCAATTTGGCTAGCAAAGGTCTCATCTTTTGCATCTTTAGCAATTGTACAAAAAGTTGGCATTGCCTAGTCAATGTCTTATCGCTAAAATATTGGTTGAAAATTATTCTAGCCCACAACCGAATAGTTCGTGTTGACCTCTTGCCTTCAAAATTGTTTATAATGTTATCATCAATTTCAGCTAACCATTTAGGGGTACTTGAAGGTCTTGAATTTGGAATACCTCTTTCTTCCACACAAGGTTCTTCATTTCTCGTGTAATCTGGTGAAACATAATTTACACTTGCTTCAATATTATGTTCAACATCTTCATTTCCAACATTTTCACCTTGAACATTTTCAATATCAATTTGAACAATTTCATTCCCAATTTCAATATCATGTTCAACATCTTCAATTCCAACATTTTCATTATCAATTTCAATATTTTCATTCCCAATTTCAATATCATGTTCAACATCTTCAATTCCAACATTTTCATTATCAATTTCAAAATTTTCATTCCCAATTTCAATATAATGTTCAACATCTTCAATTCCAACAATTTCACCTTGAAAATTTTCAATATCAATTTGAACATTTTCATTCCCAATTTCAATATCATGTTCTACATTTTCACTATGAACATATTCAATTTCCTCTTCACTTGAAAGACCATAGGGCTCAGGTTCACCAATATTTAACATACCTTGTCTTTTCTTTCTATGACCTTCTCTATCTCTTTGTCTATATCCTTCAATTTGTTCTTTTGTTAGCTTTCTCTTACGCTTTTTCTTCCGACAACTGCTGCTCCCCATTATACCAAATAAAAGATGCTAAAAAATCATTATGTATGACAAATTTGAGTACAAGAATCTCCTAAAAGTTTATCTTTGTCTCTTCCTAGCTGAAACCATGCATTTGTCACTTGCAAAGTGCTGCAAACATAATGTAGGGTTCGTTGGAATGCACAAAAACGGCCCACATGGGGTTTTTCTATGGCCCACAAATCGGATATCCGATTTGAATCAGATATCTGATTTGTAAAACATGTTCTGCAATGGTAAGATTTAACCTGAGTTTCACAAATCGGATATCCGATTCAAATCGAATATCCAATTCAAATCAGATATCCGATTTGTATACACATAGACCAAAGGGAGAGGGAGAGGGAGAGAGGGAGAGAGAGAGGGAGAGTGGGGGGGAGGGAGAGGGAGATTGGGAGAGGGAGAGAGGGTTTAGAGTTGAGGGAGAGAGGGACAGGGAGAGAGGGAGAGATAGAAGGAGAGGGAGTGAGAAGGAGAGGGGAGAGTGAGAGAGAGAGAGAGAGGATGATTGATTGAGAGACTTGAGAGAGATAGAGGTGGAGAGAGCGAGAGGTAAAGAGATAATATTTAAATATTTTATAAATTGGTAATATATATATTTAATTATTTATGGATTAACTAAAATATTGAAATAATATTTAAATATTATACATTTAATAATATATTATATATTAAATACATAATTCTGTAAGAGATTACCATAAATTGTATATTAAATATATTACATTATAAACTTTATTGGATATTATATATATAAAATTATAAACTTAATTGCATTTTTAAATAATATATTAAAGATTGTATAAATTTTTTTAAAACTGATCTTCATATATCGAATTCAAATCCAATATCGGATTCAAATCGGATATCCGATATTCTGACACAAAATTTAATGCCTTGGTATTGGGCTCGGTATTAGGCTCGGGATTTGGTTCAAACCTGCCAATCCTAAAAGTCAACACGTAAAACGTGTTTAAGAACTTACCTTGTTTTTCCAAACTTCGCCCATGTGGCTGACGACTTTTATTTTATGTAAAACTGATAAAACGAAAAGGGTTTGTAAAGGAGATTCTTAGCTTTCTACCAGTATAAATTATATTTTCTTTAGAATCTAATAAATAATAATTATTTATTTTTTATTAGAATTATGACTAAAGTCCTGATTGATAGTCTGAGAGAAAAACATCTATAACTTTCAAATGGTATCACATTTTTTGAACCCAAAACATGCATCACATTCTATGCTTCGCATACTATAGGATTAAAAAAAAATAATGAATTCCATTAAGTTTTGACTAAGTTAAGGTGGTCAGACATACGAGTTTTAATATTTTTAAAAAGTTGTAATAATAAATTCATAATTAATTATTTATTTGAGAAAAAATTACAAAAAAATATGCATCACATCCAAACATGAGTCCTCTACTTATATCTAAAATTTTATAAAAAAATATTATGATTTTATTATGGTTAGGGTGGTCAGACAGACACCTACTTTTTATTTTTTCCATGAAATTTTAGTACTACTGCATTGAAATTTCAAATTTTCACCAAATAGATTTTTTTTTTACAAAAATTAACCTAGTATTTTATAAACTACATTCAATTTTCCATAGATTCTATTCTTACATATTTTTGAAATAATATAGATAACTTATTCAAATTTTTATGTCAAGTTGCCCAACTCTGAATTTCTGAATTTTCATTGCCACTTAAGGACCTGTTTTTTCCATGATGATCCTGCACATACCCAAAGGATGCATCCAATGGTGAAAACCTCTCTAAGGCACCAGAGGATGAAGGATTCAATCTCCCCCCTAGTGCATTACACCAAGAGAAATCAAGAGTCCTGGTAGAGAAGTGTAACCCTGTTAACTTGGGAACAGAGACAACACCATAAATTACTTTCTATGTCGAGTTGCTTCTAACATAAGAGAAAGAACTGCTAGTAGCATTTCTAAAGGAAAGGAAGGTAAACTTTGCATGGACCTATGCTGACATGCTAGGTCTGGATCTAGAAGTTGTGGTTTATCATTTGGTTGTTTACCCTAGAGCGAAATCGGTTAGACAAAAATTAAGAAAAATGCATCCCTAGATAGCCTTGCTAGTCAAGGTACAATTACAAAAGCTCCTGGATGTTGGCTTCATACGCCCGATTGACTATCCAAAATGGGTATCCAACCTTGTACCAGTTTCAAAACCAAATGGGGGCACCCGTATCTACATAGACTTGAGAGACCTTAACAAAGCATGTCCTAAGGATGATTTCCACTACCTAACATTGATATGATAGTGGATATGATGGCCGGACATGAGATGCTATCCCTGATGGATAGATTCTTGGGGTATAACCAAATAATGATTGCAAAAGAAGACCAACATAAGACAATATTTACATGTCCTTGGGGCACTTACTTCTAGAATGTGATGTCATGTGGGCTAAAAAATGCAGGGGCTACATATCATAGAGCCATGACACTAATCTTCCATGACATGATACACTGGATAAATCAAAGAAGAGGCAGAACAACATAGCAACCCTAAGCGACATCTTCGATAGACTAGAGAGATACAAGGTCAGGCTCAACCCAAAGAAATGTGTCTTTGGGGTACAATTAGGAAAACTCCTGGGATACATAGTGTCGATGAGGGGAATAGAGGTGGATCCTACAAAGGTTAAATAAATCCTCGATATGGAAGCACCAAGAACACTGAAACAACTCAGAAGATTACAAGGCAGACTCCAGTCTATTCGAAGGTTCATAGCGCAACTAGCAAACAAATAGATTGTGTATTCACATCTACTCCACAAGGGAGTAGCATACAAGTGGGATGAAAAGTGCGAATAGGCATTTATCAAAATCAAAGAATATATGCTCACACCACCAGTATTAATGCCACCCATTGTAAGAAAACCATTAAGCTTATACATTTTAGCAACAATAGTAGCCCTGGGTGTTCTTTTAGCTCAGCACGATGAAAATGGGACGGAGCGGGCCATCTATTACATCAAAAGAAAAATGGTTGGGCATGAGTTAAACTACACATTCATTGAGAAATTCTATCTAGCAGTAGTGTTCGCTTCACAAAAATTCTGACACTACATGCTAGTGCAAAAAAAAAACTCATCACCAAGATAGATCCCCTAAAGTATCTACTGTCAAAAGCTATGCTCACAGGAAGGATGTCTAAGTGGGTCATGATACTGTCAGAGTATGACATTGAATATGTGGAGCGAAAGGATTTCAAAGGGCAAGTCATTGCGGACCAATTGGAAGAAGCTCCCATCTATGCATACAATCCACTCGTATCAGAGTTTCCAAATGAGTCCATCTTTAATCTCAGCATAGCAGATCATTGGAAACTCTACTTCGACGATTCCCACACACAACATGGATCAAGAGTCGGTGTGTTATTTATCACCCCACAGGTGGATTGCATACCAAGATCTTACAAATTGGCATTCCCCTATACCAACAACATTGTAGAGTATGAGGCTTTAACCCATAGGTCTTAAAATTGTAGCACAGTGGAAAATCATGGTATTAAAGGTCTATGGAGATTCACATCTTATCATCAACCAAGTCAACATTGAATACCAAACTAAGGATGATAAGCTCACACCATACAAGAAGGTGGTAGAAAGCCTCAAAGAATCATTTATTGATATCACCTTTGAGTTGATACTGAGGGCTAATAATAGAGCAATTGATGCCATGGCAATGATTGGATCCTTGTTGGATATCCCTCTCAATGTCTCGAAAGATGAATTCTTGATCAAGCAGCTTCTCTTACCCACATTCGAGGTACTAGAGTCAGAATATGCATGTGAACTCATTGGTCCTAGTGATCTTTGGTATCATGACATCTGCACCTACCTGAGATTAGGAGTCCTCCCAACCGACACTACCTCTAACCTCAAACAAACCTTTGTCAAAAGGTCCTTACATTTTGTCATCCTAGGAGAAACCCTCTTCTGTAGGAGCATTGATGGAACCCTATTATGTTGCTTAAAACTTGAGGAATCCCTGACAGCTTTGACTGAGGTACATAATGGCACTTGTGGTTCACACTCGAGTGGTATAACCTTGGCCAAGAAGTTACTGAGAACCAAATACTACTGGCCTACAATGGAGAGAGAGGCACGTGACTTTGTCAAAAAGTGTTTACAATGCCAACAACATGGAGACCTTATTCATGCACCAACTCAACAAACTACATCCTATTGTTACACCGTGTCCCTTTTCACAATGGGGGCTCAATCTCATAGGTAAAATCACACCACCTCATCCAATGGCCACAAGTTCATCATCACTGCCACAGATTATTTCACAAAGTGGGTCGAAGCAATTCCCATGACCTACAACACTAGAAAGCAAATATCCAAGTTCATCCTGAACTATCTCATTTGCTGATATGGTGTCCCCCAATCCATTATCTCTAATAATAGGACACCTTCCAAGAATCAGGATGTCCGTGACTTGTGCAAAAAATTCAAAATCCAACATTGCTTTTCCACTCCATATTACCCACACGACAATGGCCAAGCCAAAGCTACTAACAAAACCATTTTGAAAATCCTTAAGAAAATAGTCAATGACTCTGGTCATGATTGGCATTTGTAGCTAAATCCCGCCTTATGGGTATACCGCACCAGCATCCGCATGCCAATAGGTGCCACCCCATTTTCCCTGGTCTATGGATCAGAAGCCATCCTCCCAATCAAGATCGAGCTCCCGTCACTAAGAATATCATTGCAAAACCTCATCAAAGATGAAGAATACAGGGTCACAAGAATGAATGAGCTAGAATTGTTAGATGAATGATGCATGGATGCCCTTAACCATCTACAGGTCTATCAAAATCGCTTGAAATGTAGCTACAACAAGAAGATCAGGCAATGCACCTTCCAAGTCGGTGAACTTGTGATGAAGGAAGACCAAAAGAATGTGCCGAATCCAGAGAGCAAAGAAAAATTTGAGCCCAACTGGCTGGAAATTTTTGTCATCATATCCAGCTATAAATCAGGAGCATATCAATTAGCAACACCAAAAGGTGAGCCTCTGCAGGAGCCTCTGAACAACTCCCATCTCAAAAAAATTTATGCCTAAGAACTTGCAAGGTATAGAACCAAAATACAAAAAATTAAGAAAATGTCCTGAAAAAATGGTCACCTTAATGAAAACCTGGCAAACAGGCATCTTGGTGACAACAAAAAAATCAAAAAATATAAAAAATCCAACAAAAAAAATATAGAAAAGAAAAGAAAAGAAAAAGGATTGAAAACAGTAAATAAAAAAATCGTCCTCTAGTGAAAACCACTTCGGTGGTGCTTTGGACAAGTACCTTGGTGAAAACCTGGAAAACAGGCGCCAAGAGTAAATAAAGCACTTCCCATCCACCAGGATCTGCATGACTCACTCATCCATTCCATCACACTCCATTAATCCTTCATCCACCCATCCGCTCGCATCCATACCATAGCCTGAGCTAATGCCCATATCACATTACACCATAGTACTAGTTGGCATATTCCTAAGGTCAGTTTGTCTTGCATTTATTGAAGTAGTCCATTGCTTAATGTTGGGGGCATGTCCTTGAAGTTGGCACTGGATCAGATTTTTGTATATTCCCAAGACATCAGAAAATCCAAAAACATTCAAAAAATCAATCAAAAAATGAAAACATTCGGACAATTCATCGAAAATCCAAAAACATGTCAAAAATCTTAGAAAATCTTCAAAAAATTTCATCATTTAGTCTTGTGAGTCTTCCACCTAGTCCGAACTATGTCATCTCTGAGCTTGAATGTAGGAAAGGTTGATCTTTGATCATCCCCCGAGACACCCTAGGTCAGTCCTTAGGCATCCATCACAATAAAATGGCAATCTATTTGTCCATCTATCTAATCATTGAGTCAAGTCCGTCGTCAGTCGAACTACGTGGTCTCTACATGTGTAACATAGGAAAGGCTAATCTATGGATCATCTCCTGAGACCCATAGGATAGGTCTTTAGGTTAGGCTCTTCGTCGTAAATCTCGAAATACCAAAAACATTTGCAAAACACTTCAAAAATTCTAAAAACAGCCTCAAAACATTTGAAAAATCCAAAATGGTGCTTCCATCTCATCTCGCTTTCACCCGTGATCATCATTCCTAGTAAATCAATCGTCACCTTCGTCCTTTGGTGAGTTAGTAAGAAGGAAGTCTAGTAGGTCCAAAAGCGAACACCCTAATCATCAAAGTCTCGAAAGTCTAAGTCAATAAGCAAGCAAGTTGGTCAACTCAAAATATCAATAGCTTATCATCCAATCAGTCCCATCAAAACCCTGATCACAACATGTCTTAGGATGAAACTTTCCCATGATGGACATAAGCATTAGGTACCTCAGAGTAGTTTAGTCTTGGCTAGCGGTATGAAGAACATTAGCTTGTTTGGTTTGCTTTATTTGGTCTTTTATTGGATTATCTTATTTTGTGCTTATTCCAAGGACCTCTCGATGATGCCTAAAAAAAATAGGTTTAGAGAGAAAGGAATGGGGTAAGGATCACTGTCTCTTTTATCTAATATTCTTGTGAGATACACTTGTAAAATAACTTAGTCATATGTGCTTTGTTTGGTTTATGGAGAGGATGTTTTAGATATATTGTTGACCACATAGGAAGGCTTGTCTTTCTATGTTTTGGCCCAAGATGTTTAGAATACATGAACTACATCCTCAACAAAGTTTTGTATGCTAAAGTGTGAACAAGAATACTCCTATCTAATCGTCTAGTCAAAGTCCATCACACTAGGTACAACACCATCCTGGTTCTTTATACCTTGATGCATCGTACCTACATGTGTTATCAAACATAAAGTAATTGACCCTTTGAAAATCCTAACTCCTGGTAAGAAAATCATCAACATCATCATCATAACATAGGCTTGTTGGATCATCCTTCCATCCATCTTATTCTTCTTATTCTTCTATCTAAAGTAGGTGTGAGATCTCAAAATATACACAAGGCTACCCATGACCGATGACTGTCTATACATCATCAAAATTATCTACATCAAAGAATTATCTTTTCTCCTCTGATCAATAGAACCACTCCTCTCGCATTTTATCATGATATCGATTGGAAAATTAGCATTTTTGCCCGATCTCTCGAGGGGGCAACATATCAGCATAATCCTTCCATTGGGGCAACAGTGGGGCATTTGAAAAAATTGAGAAATTTTGAACTTTGATCACAACAGTTTATTCTTTGAATCAATACAACAAGTACAGTGCTTCAAAGAGGGGCAAAATGTAGACATGGAAAATATACATGTAGCTGATCCTAGTTTACTAACATCATTTTCTCCTAAATCACATTCTCAGCTTATCATCACCTGTCATTTCTTAATTTAATAAATCATTATTTATTTGATTAAGTCTTTCCCCTCTAGTGATTAAATTAATCAATTTAATTTAATTAACCTTATGTTTTTGTTTAATTAAATAAATCATTTTATTTAATTAAAGTCTCTAAAGTCCTCTTATTAAATAAAATAAATTAAAACCTTATTTGATTTAATCTAACACTATCCTCCTTAGTTAAATAAATCAAAATCATTTATTTAATTAATCATTTCCTCTCAATTATGATTTAAATCAATTCATCAATTTGAGTCAAAATTGTCACATCATCTAATCTCTCATTAAATTAATGAAAATCTCGATTAAGTTAATCCCTTTCACTAAAATCCTCTAGAGAATGAACTTGCACATGAAAATAGATTTAATTCATTTATTAAATCTCTATTTTTCTTCACATGGCAAAAAAGGGAATATTCCTCAAGTTTGAATTCAAAAAGTCCAAGTGGACTTGTACATCCACTAAAGCATTCACTCCTCTTACATGTCCTTGTGCATTGAGCCAAGTGGCATTTATTTCATTCCTTTTTCCCTCTCACATGTCATTTCCTCAAGTTCAAATTCCACCTAATTGCATTTATTGGCACTTTGGCCAAAATGTGCACAACCATCAACCATTCACATGGTGATAAGTGGCATTCAACCATTGGGTGAAATTTAGTCCCACATTTCCCAAATCTTGCCCTTTCTTCCAAATTCAAATCTATAAATTGGAGGCTTCTCTCCTCATTTTTCATCCACAATTTCATGCAAAGTTACTCTTTTCACATTGAGAACTAATTCTTCCCATTTCCACTCAAGCATTCATCATTTTCACTATTCATATCTAGGTTATGCTCAAATATCATTGGAGAGATTTGATCAATCTACACACTTCAATATTGCAATTTAGGAGTTGGGAAAGGGCCAATTTCAACATTCAATTGGCACCAATTCCCCCATGGGATCACTAGTTTGCTCACTTAATTAAAATTTACTTTCATTTATTTAGTTTGTTCTTCATATTTCCTAGTTTAAGTTTGAGTAGATGGATTTCATGGGGAATCCTTCATTCTTGTTTGCATTTGATCTAACATCCTAATTTTGTTTGTTGTTCTTGTGCAATTGCAGGCTTAGGAGTTCACATATCCAAATGTTATATGTCATATCCTACCAATGGATATTTGTAGAACAATCTCTAAGGAAAATGAAAATATAGATTTTTGTAATGGCTTTCAAAATAATGCTAAATGCATATATACCAAACCTAAGAAAGTGAAGAAATATTGTTGTTGTTAATTTTTTCATACAAAAATAGCCTTGAAATTATGGAGTTAGAAATTGCATGCTTCATAGTTTCTATGAGCTATAAAAGGCACTCATTTTAGTGTTCATTTTCATAACATGTTTTACTTCATACTTAGTCGATCCCACATCCTCTTAACCAATTGTCAAGATGGAAAATGATCCTAACCTATCTCATTCATGTTTCAATAAATTCTTTAAACTTCTTGTAAATGTGTACCATCATAGAAATTAACATAATCATAGTATTTATCTAGTCAAATTATAATCACACTAGTGTTTACTCATAATGGATCATTGTTAGACAACCAAAAGAGAATATATTAGTGGTAATTTTACAATTTAAATGACCACCATTTAGGCCAAGTTTGTTTTGATCTAATAAGAAGAGGTTTCTTTCTGAAAGGGAAATAATATTTGAAAAATAGGACCAAATTTAAACTAAAAGGATTGGATAACATAGCTAAATAGAGAAACAATACTCCTACATGTCACATATTAAAACTACTCAAGGTAAAGAAGGAAGTCATTCACATATGGATATATCTATATAGAAAAAGAAACCACAAATAACTTAGAAATATTACAACTTCTTTTCTTCCTCAAGGTGAGTGGGCCCTTGGTCTTCCCATGGAATGAGACTGAACTAAGTGATAATTTCTATGAAATGCTTGAAATCAATTCTACATTAACAAAAATGTAATTACATAAGTCAAATTTGATCTATTTTTAGATAGATACTGTAGCGTCATAAATTATCACCCTTAATAATTTTTCACTATGTTTAGCCCCCCTTGTGTGCTTGGAACTAATTCTACTTATAATTTTCCATTTATTATTGGTTTAAGAAATCAAGATTAAATTGACAATTATCCTTTAACATGCATATTCCAACACTTAAGGCCCCAATAGATCTAGACTAGGTGTTAGATGCACACGTCAATTGAGAGAGGGTGTGAATCAGTTGTATATTAAAATATCAAAGCCCTCATTAACATTTAGATCTGTATTAGCCCTTAAACCCTTAATAACCATTAAAACCTTATCATGAATTAGCATAATGTAAACATGAGAAATAGTAATTAAAAACACATCAAAAATATAAGAACACAAGATTTACATGGAAAAACCAAGAAGGGAAAATCTACTATGAGGATTAGCTCACAATATATAAAGTAAGAGGGTTAGTGCAGGATCATGGGGGTCCAAACTAGGCCTCTAAGTGGTGATGAAAATTTAGAAAATCAGAGTTAGGCAACTTGACATAAAGATTTGAATAGGTTATTAACATAATTTGAAAAATATGTAACATCAAAAGTTGTAGCGAATTGAATGTAGTTTCTAGGCTGCTAATCCTTTTCTAGAAAAAAGTAAAAAAAAATTGAGAAAATTTGAAATTTCAATGCAATGGTACTAAATTTTCAAGAAAAAGATAAGAAGCAGGTTATGTTTGACCACCCTAAGTACAAGAAAAAAATAATATTTTTTTTGAGTTTCTTTCAATATAAGTAGACACCCCTAGATGTGTCGATTTTTTTAAAAAAAGTTTTCCATGTAAATAATTAGTTATGATTTTTTTATTAGAACTTTTTATAATTATTAAAACGTCTGTGTTTGACCACCATAACTTGGTCAAAAAATTATGAAATTTATTTTTATTTATCCTATAGTATGTGAAGCATAGAATGTGGTGCATCTTGTAGGTTTGAAAAATGTTAAGTAGTTTGAAAGTTATAGAATCTTTTCAATCGGCCTATCAATCATGACTTTAGACATAATGTAGGTGGAAAATTAATAATAATTATTTATTAAATTCAAAATATGGAAAAAATTATATTGGCGGAAACCTGACAATTTTTTCTATAAACCCTTTCTGTTTGATTAAATTCGGATAAAAAAAGTCGTCAGCCACAAGGGTGAACTTCAAAAAACTAAGCAAATTTTCAAAACACATTTTTTGGGTTGACTTTCCAGGTCAGGAAATCCTTAAGCAAATCCTGATATTATAGATATATGTATTATGTATTAAATAATATGCATTATATATAATATATTATATATTATATATTGTATGCATATTAATTATTATATATTATATATAGTATATATATGAAATATTGTATATTATATTAATATTATGTCATATATATTATATATTATATAATATATTAAATACATGTAGTATATATTATATATATTTATTTATGTGTAGTCAGTTCACAAGAGAGAGAGGGAGTGGGAGGGACTTGAGAGAGTGAGAGAGAAAGAATTGAGAGGGAGTGAGAGACCTGAGAGGGATGGGGAGAGAGATGAGAGGGAGAGAGAGAGAGAGATAGTTGAGAGGGAGAGAGGGAAAGAGATAATTGAGAGGGAGAGAGGGAGAGAGAGAGACTTGAGAGGGAGAGAGTGAGAGAGAAATACTTGAGAGGGAGAGAGGGAGAGAGAGAGGGAGAGAGAGAAAGATACTTGAGAAGGAGAGCACGAGGCAAAGAGGGAAAGAGAGAGATAGAGAGTTGAGAGGGAGAGAGCGAGAGATAGACTTGAGAGAGAGAGAGAGAGAGAGAGTTGTGAGGGAGGGAGAGAGGGAGGGAGGGAGAGAGAGAGAGAGACTTGAGAGGGAGAGAGGGAAAGATAGAGGATTGAGAGGGAGATAGGGAGAGATAGAGTCTTGAGAGAGAGAGACCTAAGAGGGAGGGAGAGATAGAGACTTGAGAGGGAGGGAGGGACTTGAGAGTGAGAGGGAGAGACAAATAGAGAGTTAGGACAAAGAGAGGGAGGAAGAGACAAAGAGATAGGGAGAGGGAGAGAGGGAGAGAGGGAGGGACTTGAGAGAGAGGGGACAAAGAGAGAGTTGAGAGGAAGAGTTTTTTCTTGTGTTGGGACCCTCTAGAGTAAAAAGTGATAAAAAGTTAATGGATAATAATTGATGGGATGTGCAGAAGGCTATCTTAAAATATGATACAATATGATAGCCTCCTACATAGCCCATCGATTATTGCCCATTAACATTGCCCATTTCCCTATGGCTGTAGGGACAAGTTTTGTTTGGCCAATACTAACAATGGATCTAGATTCACTAAGTATTGGAAATTTATAGCACTTCTAACAAGGATCCTTTTTATTTTGAGAGTTGAGGAGAGTCAAAACAATTATAAAATTATAAAATAAATTGTTTTGTGAATAAATACTAACTTAAGAATAAGCAACAAAGCAAGAATTTAAGAAACATGAGAATAAGTGATAAAGAAGAAGGAAAAATAGACAAGAATGTAAAACAATTTACAAAAAGGGGGTCATGAAAGTTCAATTCTATGTTTGTTTAGTATGCTTGGTTTGATTTTATGTTTTATTTCCACTAATGAAGGTTCAAAATTTTTGTGTGATGTTTTTTTTGTTTCCCAATAACTAGGGTTTCAATGTAACTTTAGATAAAAATTAAAAAATTCAATAAAACTACAAAGAATACAAAAAAAAGCATAAATTAACCACTAATTAGCAAAAAAGAAGAAAAAAAAAATGCCAAAAAAATACATACCTGGAACTCGCCGCTCACGATGGAGGTCGCTACTTGACTCGTAGCATCATGAAAATGAGGCAGGGTTCAAGTTATAAAGTCCTCAACAAAAATGATATCTATTTATAATGAATATCTATTTATTATATATTATATTACTATATATATTAAATATATTATATAATATATTTAATATATAGTCTCCCTTTGAAAAATGAGGTAGGGTTCGCCCTCAACGAAACATATATCTATTTTCTCTATAATAAATTTATTATATATAAATATACTATAATATATTTCATATATACTATATATTATATATAAATATACTATCATATATTTCATATATACTATATATTATATATAAATATACTATAATATGTTTCGTATATACTATATATTATATAAAATATATACTATAATATATTATTTATATTCTATATATTGTATATATATTATATATATTATATACTATAATATATATTACTTATATTCTATATATTGTATATATAATAAATATATTATATATTATTTAATATATTTAATACATAGTCTCTCTTAGAAGTCTCCATCTCCTTCTTAGATCTTTAATATATATATTTAATCATTATATAATAAAGAGAGGGAGAGAGAGATAGATGAGAGAGAGAGGGAAAGATGTGAGAGGAAGTGAGGGAGAGTGGGAGAGATTGAGAGTAGGAGAGAGGGAGAGTGGGAGAGAGAGAGAGAGGGAGAGATGGAAACACCTGAGAGGAAGATAGGGAGAGTGAGAGAGAGGGAGAGAGAGTGGGATAGAGAGAGAGAGAGGTAAAGAGAGAGAGAGAGAGAGTGGGGAGAGAGAGAGAGAGAGAGAGAGAGAGAGAGAGAGACCCTAAGAGGAAGACATGGAGAGAGGAGAGAGAAGAGAGTGAGAGGAGAGAGAGAGAGAGGGAGAGATGGAGAGAGAGGGAGAGGAGAGAGGAGAGAGAGAGAGGGAGGGAGAGAGAGGGAGAGAGAGGAGGGAGAGAGAGTGGAGAGAGGAAGAGAAGGAGAGAGGGAGAGAGGTAGAGGGAGAGAGAGGGAGAGAGGGAGAGAGAGAGAGGAGAGAGGAGAGAGAGAGGAAAGAGAGTGGAGAGAGAGAGAGAGAGAGAGAGAGAGAGAGAGAGAGAGAGAGAGAGAGAGAGAGAGAGTGGAGAGAGAGAGGAGGAGAGGGAGAGATGGAGAGTGGTAGAGAGAGAGAGTGGGAGAGAGGGAAAGACCTAAGAGAAAGATAGGGAGAGTGGGAGAGAGGGAGAGTGTGAGAGAGAAAGAGAGTGAGAGGGAGAGAGTGGAGAGAGGGAGAGAGTGAGAGAGGGAGAGAGAGAGAGTGAGAGAGAGAGAGAAGGGAGAGAGGAAGAGAGGGAGAGGGAGAGAGAGAGGGAGAGAGAGGGAGAGAGAGGGAGAGAGAGAGAGGGAGAGTGGGAGAGAGATATAAAACAATCTCAAATTTAAATTGATTCAACATAGCTTGAGATCATGGGTATTCTCAAATTGAGTGTTTGATAAAAATGTATGGGTAGACATATATGAAAAATATGGTACAATAGAAAAGGCAATGAATTGTTTGAAGGAACTCCTAAAAGAAATATGGTCTCATGGAATGTAATGTACGTGAACCTTACTATGCATGAACTCTAACATAGATGGATTATCGATTGTAATTCATAAGTTCTATTAAAATACAACATTGTTAATCTATAACATACATTATCAATCATTACTTGAAACCATTCTAAAATAATTATAAATTCCTTTTTGAAAATTCAAAGTAGAAAGACATGCACACGAGGAAAAAATTAGATTGAGTATCAATTCTTATATATCAAAATATAGAATAATTGTGTTTGTGTATATAGAAATTTGGCATATGCCTACTCAGAACAAGTTTTACAAAATCTGGGATATATGCCATCTCAAGATCTATCAAACTAGGTAATTACATATCAATCTATATCATATCCTAATCCATTGTTGGACCATCAAAATCGAGCCTCCTTGAAGAAGTTAGTTGCTCTGAAGTTTCCTGCACAATAATAATTCAAAGCACAAATTAGATTAATTATGTGAATGGTTGAAAAGATAGACTAGTAAATAGAAACTTATATACTATTATTTATAAATTATGAATTTAACATCGAAATCAGTATACATGTACTATATTATATCAATAATGCAATCCTTTTTTACCTAAAGTATTTCTCTCTTTTTTGCAAGACGATCTACATATGATTGTCCCTTAGGTTGATCGAGAGTCCTCAAATAAAGTAACGGTCTCACACTCGTCACAATGTTGAGTCAAGCAGAGGACTATAATAGATAAAATAAAAATTATACAAACTAACATATAATTGTCGAAAATTAATCATATCTACTAAAAACATATCTAATCCTATCTAAATGTAAATATCTGCAATATAAAATACACATACCTACTATGATGCTATGACACTAGATGGGCTCATAGCTGATGAATAAGGTAAGATGGTTTCCTGTATAAAAAATGACAATAATGTAACAAAATTCAAATGAACATGCACATATAATCACAATGTTGAGAATAAAAAAAATATACTTGTTGTGCAACTCATCCAATGGGTTAGACCTAGTCAACAAGGCTGTATAAGAACTAGGTTGCTACATAAAAAGACAAGATTGCATTAGATTATCAATACATGTAGTACATTTATTTAAAATAATAGATTTCAAAAATAAACATCTAAAATAACAACTTAGATAATACCGTATATTGATTCTCTAGGGAAAATGAAATTGAATTATTCATAGCCTCCTGCACTTGCAGCATTTTCTCCTTTGTCAACAACTGTTAAACATTCCAACACATAAACATATATTAGTACAAGTATCTCTCATAAAATATGAAAGAATTTACATAAAACACACTATGAAATTACTTTAAGTCTTACCGGTCCTCCCATATCATCCCTGGTAGTCAATGTCTCTCCAAAAAATGGTCCACTCCATGCTCTATCAACTCCTACACTAGAAATATCATGAACCTCATAGTCGAATGTGTCTATGGAAACCTCAATGAACCATTGAAGAGGACGATGTACCTATGGGAGTTGATATATCAGGTGCACCATCATCATGCTAGGATGTATCAGGTGTAGCACCATCATGATGGGATGCACCATTAAATGGCTGCGCAACATCATGGCTCTGCATGACCAATTTTTTCACAAATATGCAGTCATCTCAGAAAGAAACATCCAAGGTCAAAAGTTCCTCCAGTATCTTTTATTTCATTATATTTCCTCAAAGACATGAACTACTATGCCACAAGGTGGAATCAGAAATAGTTCATTTCCCACATTGATCCTTAGAGAAAAATGAATTCTAATCAAACTAGTTCCAAACAAAACCATTAAATAGATTCAATCACGTAGACCATTAAACATGAAAGTTGGAACAAAAAACATGAACACATAGATTTACATGGGGAAAACCCTTTTGGGTAAAAAACCCCACACTCCAAAATCCCATATCACCATTGTATTATTCAACAAAAAAATTATAGTTACAAATATAATTCAAGCTCTAAGCCTTTACAGAGTTTGCATCTTATTCCATCTGGAAAGAATCTGACAACATAACCCTTTCTTAAATCTCACCTCTCACTAACATTACAAAACATTCAACATTTTATAATATTCGTTCTCAACCTACAGGAAATGGTTTAGTTCAACTTTCATAGACAAATAGTTATAACAGTCAAAAACCAATCACCACTCTCCAACTTGGCAATTCAACTTCTCCTTCATATATTGTTTGTTGTGGTCAGGGTCCACAAAGACACGTGTACACTGCTTGTGTAATTCCAGAGAATCTAGATGGGAATCTACAATATTCACAACAAGTCTCTCGGAAAAGAATGAAATATTCAACTACCAACATGACATCATGAGATCACCACCATCCACTTCAGCATCCATCGGATCCCACCTAAGTACTCTTCATAAGTTATCAAGACAACCATCGTATCACATAACAACTGGCAACTAGTTGGGTCCACCATGACACATGTCCAAAGCCCGCACACCCCAGGAGAGTCACTCAAGACCCACTAGAAGAGGTGCGGGGCTAGCGAGCATTGTTGATTTGACATCATTGATGAAATTTATAGGTGTCAAATGCTCAGTCAATTTTGATTGCTTCATAAGAGTCTGCTGGTCCTCGCCATAAAGGAGCATGGAATAAATGAGCACCATTGGATTAATATAACTATAACCATCGATCAACAATATCAACACTCCGCCGTGGTCCCCACTACCTCTGTGACATCCAAGTCACCGCTGACATGTCAAAGCCTGTACAATGTCACTATGTTGCTAGAAAATTAAACTTCAGAATGTCTATAGGAGGATATGACATTCCCAAAACCCATGACTGACGGACAACAAAGGGATCACTTTGTCACTCAAAAACTGAAGTTTAGAACCTCTCTCGGAGGTTATGAATTTCTCATAACTTGCGACATGTTGATAACAAAGAGAACCTCAATGTTGCTAAGTCAGGAGGTTATGAAACTTTAGAACCTCGCAACTTAAGTTAGGAAAACTATAAATCCAATGACTTAACTAACAAACCATTTCCTACCCACATGATTTTGACTAGACTAGTAACTTTGTCCTTGTGATATTCAACTATTTGTTCGACAATGTAGAGGCTCAAACATCAATACATTTGAGGCACCATTTCTCAAAATTGTCCCATGTTTCAAAGAATGCACTACCTACCAATAAACACATGAATCCTTTGTATCACCTAGGACACTTGCAACAACATCTATAATTTCCATAATCTCAGGCTATAGTTCTAGCCATTCTCCATAGAAAAGAAACAAGCCATGACATAAATTCACCAGTCTAATCCAAGACACCAACATTAGAATTAACTGATAGCAAGGGCTTCAACACACTACCACCACTCCACTGTGATCACATGCCATACATAAGTAATATAAACTTCAAAGCTCTAGACTAGGACACATTCATGAAGCCATCCTCTAAAAAACAAGATAGAACACCAACTAGAACAACAACCAGAACACAAACAACTGTTAGCTAATTGATCTACCCACACGACTGAAAAATAGCACACACAATAAGTGCTACTCCATCCAATCACACATACCTATGAGGTATCCACATGAGAAGACTCGTGTCACTCCATAACCAACCCATCAACTACAAATACAAGCTCCATGTGCCAACTAGTTGAAGAAGACAAAACACATCTAGGAACTCCCACTGCATAGGCAATTTTCAAACCTAACAAGATCAAAGCATACAAAGTCTACTAATAGCATAATATAGAGAGTGTAAACATGTATAGTTTCAAGGAATCATCCAAAATGATATGCACAACTTGTAATTAAATAGCCTATAAGAACACATCTCACAACAAGTCTTCACAGCTCTCCCAAGTTCTCCACACCCAACAAAAGAAAGAGAGTAAGAAGCTCCATGTCATCACCCAAGAACATGAGTAAAAACACATGACCACAAGCTCATGATCACTACAACTCTGACCAAATCTCAAACCAATGTAGTGTGAGAAAAAACATCTAGGAAGATAACCAAGACCAAAGAGAGAAACTATGCACATCATATACATGTAAAAAACCTCCTACATACACCTCTTAATTCGAACTATGTCAAGTATGATCTCCTTCACAACCCCAAGAGAAAACCCTTAACAACATCCAACCGTTCAATCACCAAGATCAAACATAACACATATATATCATGCAATTTATATGGATGTAAGAATCTCCAAGAAGATCTAACTATTTCATTTCCCATTTCAAGAAATATTCCCAATGCATCTCCTAAACTCAACATCAATGAATGTAATCATAGTGCACAATGAGATAACTATGTGATCCATCTCTCACAATGAATCCTTCATAATCATCTAATAGGAGTTCAAGATCCATATCCATGAAAGAAAGCATAAAGATACATGCTAAACCAATCCTCAAATGAGTATCCAAATCCATACATCATGAATCAACTCATTCCATGAGAATCAAAGCATGAAGACATCGGAAAAAATAAATGGGAAATACCTTTCAAATGATATAATGTCAAGTAGACCAAGAGTGGGGAATGAGAATGCTCCTCCAGGATAACCAAGTCATCATGACTTCTCCAAGAACAATCTCCTCATTTGTCTTTGTTGAACTCACATCCAACCAAGGTGTAGGCTCCTCAGACTTTCTGCTAAAATCTTCATCAAGAGAAACCATCAACATTTATTTCCTCAAAAGATAAATATAGCCTCACCTTATTCTCCATATATCCTTGATCATCTTCAAATGTTCATCTCATGCTAAACTCCAAATGCATCACTGCACTATCATGAAGTTCCCAAGCATATGACCAGTGTACCCAAAATACAAAGAACTACCAGACCACTATCAAAGCTCCAATCATCTAAATCAGGAACTTATAACGACATCATGATCTACACAACCCCCTTAGGAGATACCATGCTCCAAGTGAACATTACAAAGGTCTCAAGAGAAATGCATCATGCCAAAACTCCAATGCATAATCAAGAGTATACCATGACATAAAATAAGAAAACTCTAAACCACATTACCTATCAAGCACCACCAACTCCTCAGCCAAAGACTCCAAATGTCTTCCCTGGTTCCAAGATGTTACACATCCTCAAATAGCATCCATGCAAATGCGAAAGAACCCTTCTACAACAACATGATCTAAGAGTCCCTCCTAGTAACATCTGCAACACTAAAGAAGATCATTCACCACCAAGTGATGAATTCATAGTCATTGCTAAAAACCTCCCATTGAACCGTGATAATCGAGCTCTCCAATTATCATGACCAAAAACAACTGCTAATCTAAAAATCCTTCAAGTCCACACAACAACATGTCCATCTAACAATAATACCAAGTGGCACCAAGATCTCCAAACCAAGCATAGATTCTCATCACTGTCAAAATCTTACACACAATAGTGTATCCAAGCTATCCATGAAATTGTGATACACATGCTATAGGTCCCCATAACCAACTATTCAGGTACTCAACACCATTCATCCTCACATCGCAACCACCAATTCACAAGTCACCACAGACAAGACCAATTAACAAGTCTGAACCAACTATGAATCAACCTCATGGATATAGACAGTCCACTTTCAGTTTGTCCCACAACAAAAATGTAGGTAAAGACAACCCACAACATTGCACAACTCATAGATCCATTCAACAAAAACATGCAAAACCCATCATCACACTGGAAACTGTAAAATGAGATCTTAAAAGAGAATTACCACGTAGACAAAAGGACTCCAACACCAGATCAAGTTCATATCTGATTTTCCAATCATGTCCACAACAAGCTCCATAGTGTAGGAAACCACCAAGCATCACTAGAAGAATGATGAGTGACTAATCACATACTAACACTCCCATGCAAAGATGGAATCAAATCTCTTCACACCATTCATGAAGCATGCATGTAGAACTGCAACTATCTCATCCAACATCACCCCTTACAAGTCAGGGTCTAGAAAATATTTTAACATTAGATCCACACAACCACAAGTTTTCCCAAACATGTAAAACTTGCAAAACCATTGTTTTTCAAAAAACGCATGCACACCCATATCCATTTTATATCTAAAACACCATGACGGTTAAACGAGAAACTGGATTATTATGAATATGCATAACCGTAGATTATTTAAACAAGAATCTATTAAACCCTCAAACCCAAAGAACATGAATCTGAGCAATGCAAGTACAACACATCCTTGAAAAGAAACAACAGTTCAATAAATCTAGGCCCATATCAAGCCAACTCCAAAACCACCAACATGCACATGCATCCAAGAGAGAGAAAAGCTATTTTAGAAGCTTCCAGACCATCCAATGATCAACTCTATAGCCTACATGCAACCGAGGTACTAGAAAAATTGTGCCTTCTAATACCAGGAAAAACACCCAACATAAGCACATTACTCCATGATTGAATAACAACCCAAACTTCTCCATATCACCAAGGAGCCTCTCACACAAACACCCAATATGAAAGCTTGCTACAGCACAACCATAGAGACAATAATATTCCACCCCATGCATGAGGATTATACCACTTCCAACTCACAAGCTTCAGGTCACATTAGTGCAATATGACCAACTCAAGTTTTTCCATCTTCCCCATCCTTCATAATGCATGTTGTCTCTTGGACCTCAAACAGAAAGGATCAAGAACTTCTACTCATCAAAGGATCAATCCAATAGTCGATTCCTTCATATTTCCTCAAGCCTGTAAAACTAAGAAATCTTCATAGAAGGAATACCCAAAACTAGAAAGACCAAGAATTCATACATGCATCAACATGCAGGCACCTGCAAGCCACATGCGAATCCATGCAAATACATGTAACTCACAAACCTAGACATGCAAGAAAAAATAAAATCCTAGAAGAAGGCTTTGATACCACTTGTAGGGAAATATGTGGTCATCTCAGAAAGAAACATCCAAGATCAAAAGTTCCTTTGGTAGCTTTTATTTCATCAGATTGCCTCAAAGACACAAACTACTATAACACAAGGTAGAATCCTAAATAGTTCATTTCCCACATTGACCCTTAGAGAAAAATGAATGCTAATTAAACCAATTCCAAACAACACCATTAAATAGATTCAATCACGCATAACCATTAAACATGAAAGATGAAACAAAAAAAATTAACACACAGATTTACATGGGGAAAACCCTTCTGGGTAAAAAACCCCACACTCCAAAAGCCTAGATCGCCATTGTATTATTTAGCAAGTAAACTATAGTTACAAATACAATTATGAATTTAACCCTTTACAAAGTTTACATCTTATTCCATCTAGAAAGAATTCGACAGCATAACCCTTTCTTCGATCTCACCTCTCACTAACATTGCAGAACATTCATTCTCAACCAATAGGAAATGGTTTGGTTCAACTTCCACAAACAAACAGTTGCAAAATTCAACAACCAATAACCACTCTCCAACCTTGCAATTTGACTTCTCCTTCATATATCGCTTCTCGTGGTCAGGGTCCACCAAGACACACATACACGCTTGTGTAATTCCAAAGAATCTACATGGGAATCTACAATATTCACAAGTCTCCTAAAAAAAACTTAAATATTCAACTGCCAACATGACATCATGAGATCACCACTATCCACCATAGCATCCATCAAGTCCCACCCAAGTACTCTTCATAAGTTCCCAAGACAACCATCATACCACATAAAAACATGGCACTGGTCGAGTCCACCATGACACGTGTTCGAAGTGTAATGCCCCGCAACACAACCCTATAGGAAGTTGCAATTAACTACGTAAACAGAATAATTTTTTTTTTTAAAGGATAAAGAAGAAGTGAGTTAATTAATTTAATGACAACAACCTCTAAGGTTATGAGATAGAGGTTATATCGAACCTCAACAAAACACGAATAAAACTATGACAATTATTTAATTGATAAATTTACACATACATTCCAAGAAGGTGAAACAATAACAAACATAAGATAAGACTTTTGATTTAATTAATCCACTAAAAACCATAAGATTACAATCTCTCATTCCCTAAATGAGGTAAATCCAACAATATAGGATTACAATTACAAATTCCACCTCAATAACAAGAGGGGTAATGATAACATGAATAATGGAAAGGATAACAAGAAAGGACTGCAACAGACACAACCACGAGCTCTCCAACTGGAAGTCTCATCCACACGAACATGAAGAAAGAGCCCAACGGTTAAGGTGCATGCCACCCAACCAAGTGGAACCAAAAGGTCCACCCCTCGTGCTAGAAGATAGTAACTAGAATCCTAAAACAAGTACCTCTACCTCTAAACATAGGCTAACATAATCAACATGGATGAGTACAACAAAATCACTAACAAAAGGTTACAATGCTTCAAGAATTAAAACAATCAACTGCATCACTGATATGAACATAGTGTCGACCTAGGAGAACTGTCATCACATTGTTTCATAGGTTATCCTGGTAAGTCTTCCTAGGCCCTGGCCCCCAAACTGGGTTATCCTGGTAACCTCTAACGACTCCTGCCCCTAATGTAAACCAATGCGGAATCAATTACCTTTCGTAGTGACAAGGTAACGATCTTGCCATTCCAGGCCTTCTCGTCTCAACCCAAGTCTTTACAAGCCCTTGCATGCATGAGCAAGGCATAATTATCTTATTAAGTGTTTGATGCTCCCAACAGATTAATTTATTTATCACTAGATTAACTAACTTGTATTGAGTTATCCTGGCACCACTTCATGTGCTGGCCCTGGTTACAAGCCACTCCCCTATGACGCCACGTGGAACATCCACAATCCCAAGGATACTCAATGCGACACACAACAAAGGTGTTCCAACCACTCCAACTCTAGGAGGTATAACATAGCACAAGGCCACTCCTTACAAGGAGACACAGATCCCATAATCCACACTAAAACCCAAAACAAAATACATCCCCGTTTGTGGAAACCAGGTGATGATTGACAACATACTACACACTTCCCAAGGGTTCAAAATAGGTTGACAACCTAACAAGACAACCCACCATAAGAATGGACCCTATCTGGAAGATTTACAAGTACCATGCCCACATATCCCAATGATGACACAGACAGGTCAATAATCAAGGCAAACATGCAATCCTACTTTGGGTTCACTAAACCCATTTCCTCATTAATATCCAGTAATTTGCCGCATTTAATAAATTAGGAGAAGAATAAAATTCAACTCCAATGTTTCAGTTTAACTATTGTTCAATGATATCAGGAATTGTTTGATTTCTACATTTCAAGAATAAACGTTTAGAAGATTAAAAGGGTCTAGGCAAAATCATTTATTAACTAGTCATCACGTCATTACATTTTCCTGGCAAATCATGCTTAACATATCAAAATGTCATTTATTTAATATTAACATTTTAAGAAACACGTCATAGTAGAATAATAATAAAATTGCACAATCAGTTTCCCCAAGAAAGTAATACTCCCTTGAAAAAGCAATTAAAGACTATTTAATTAATTATTTAATCAATTATCTGATTCCCACCTTGACCCAAAATAACCAACATTATATTATCCTAAGACATATTATTATTATAATATTATAATATTATAACTAATAATAAAATATTATTTTATATTAATATTTTAATAACATATATATATACATATATATTATAATATTAAATATTAATATTAAATATTAAATATATAATAATACATACATATTATTAATATTAATATAATAAATATTAATAATAATAAAAAAAAAAATTAAAAAAAAAAAATTAAAAACAAAACCTAAACTTTTTGGGGGCACGCGCCTCCCCTGGCCGTGCCTCCCTGTGCGGTTGTGTTTACACACAGCCGACCCCATTAATGGGGCGACTGTGTGTAAACACAGTCGTCCAAAGGGACGACCAGCGGCAGTAATGGAAGGGGTGGGGAGTGGTGCGCGTAGGGCGCGGCTCCCCTCACTTGCCTCCCATGGGGCGCGGTGGGGGTCGATCCCCCTGTGTCTCCCCTCTGCCTCTTTTTTCTATTTTTTTTATATTTTAAAAAGAAATTCCTATGCAAAGAAAATTTCAGGTTTTCTAAAAACAAACCAAACCTAGTTTCTCAAAGAAATTTCTTTTTTCTGTAGTTTTTTTTGAGAAAAAAAAAACATAAAAAAAACCAGACCTCTTTTTTGAAAGAAATTTTCATATTTTCATTTTGAAAATACCAGAAATGGGGGCATGACCCCAACCCCAACATGAAACTATAATTTAAATACATATATAGTTACATATATCAATTTCAAAAAAAACAATTTTCCAATGAAGGTGAATGGAGGAGAGAAATTAAATTTTCTTTCAAGATAGCATGTTGAAACCAAAACAAAACTCCATTGTTCTTCCTTGGAGAAAATATATATATATATATTTTATTTTGATGATATTTCTCCCCATAGATTCAATTTCCTATATGGGTTTTTCCCTTCCAATTCACAATCAGATTATTGAAAACAATATACAACCAGATTTTCAAACATCCACAAATTTACAATTTAAATTGCCAAAATCAATAAACAAAAGACAAGAACCTAATAAAACTTGAGTTTGAAGAAGACCAGATGATGCTCAACCTTTCCTCTTGCTACCAAATCCAATTCTTCACAATTTTTCCACTCCAATCCAAAAACCCACAAATTTGCCCAATTTACCTCTCACAAATTTCAACATTACAACATTACAAATTTAATCAATTAATAACATAAATTTAATCCACTATTAAATTATTTATTAATTTAGATTAAATTAACAATACAATAAATTACATTACAACATAATCAAACAAGGTAATTGCCAATTTAACTATTAGAGCATATATTTTATCATTTTCCTAACTTGCACATAAAACTTGAAATTTTAAGCCAGAATGCCCAAATAGGACAACTGAACCCGACTAACACCAGATGACTCACTAGGACTAGGGTGACGACCTGACACGAAATCCTAGCTACTATCTCCCAATCGATTGCCATTGGGCAATGGACATGCTCAAACCTGTGAAACCAAGTGGAGTTGTTCTCCTCTACCTGTCAACCTGCAACAAAGAGCATATCCATATATATAAACATGTCATAATTAAAATACACCGTGAAGAGGAGATCATGGAATCGCAGGGTGCTCGCAAGCGAGTGATGCAATACCGTCCTCTTCACCAATACAATCATTCTAACTGACGCATGTAACATATCAACAAAATCAAAGCATAAAACATCATAACTAAATAACCACTTATGCTAATTCCATACATGCCATAATAATTCACATCAAAAGGTAGGATCATCAAGTCAAGATACATCATGATATCATAGAGATAAACTATAACCAAGTACAATGTCATAGTACACCACAATACTAAAGCATAAATAGGAACCAATAATGTTCGTACAAAATACAAAATGGAGGGGTATTACATCCTCCGCCCCTTGGGTCAAGCTTACTCCTGGAAGCCTACAAACAAATAGGGATAAAGCTCCCTCATTCTAGTTGCATCTTCCCATGTGGATGACGTGTCATCCCTAGGATCCCACTGAATCCTAACCTGATCAATACCTCACTGTCGAAGGGCGAGCGTTGTGTGCTCCATGACGGCCATGGGCTCTAAAGCCAACTGCCTGTCCTCTACCTGCAATGCATTCCAATCAAGGACATGAGAAATGTCAGGATGGTACAGCCGAAGAACTGAAACATGAAACACATCATGTATGCGTGAGAGACTGGGCGTTAAAGCAAGATGGTAAGCAATAGGACCAATCTTCTTGAGTATCTCGAAAGGTCCAACAAAGCGAGGTGCCAACTTAGAGCCCTTTCCATAATGGATGCGACTCTTTCATGGGCGCACCCGCAAGAAGGCTCTATCGCCTAGAACAAACTAACGATCCACTCTATGCATATCTGCATACTTCTTCTGCCTATTCTGCGCTGCCACCAAGTGCTCTCTAATCCTATCCACCCACTGCTCCATATCCTGCAACATCTCAGGACCCAACACTATCCTGTCCTCTAGTCGATCAAAACTCAAAGGGGTACGACAAGTTCTCCCATACAATGCCTAGAATGGAGCCATACCAACGGAACTCTGAAAACCATTATTATAGGCAAACTCTACCAAATAGAGATAATCCTCCCATCGTGTCTACTGGTCCATCACATACATGCGTAACATATCCTCAAGGATCTAATTAACCCTCTCAGTTTGTCCATCTGTTTCGAGGTGATAAGATGAACTGAAGTTCAACTGTGTCCCCATCGCATGCTATAATGATGTCCAAAGAGCTGAAGTAAACATTGGATCCCTGTCGAAGATAATCCAACGTGGAATGCCATGTAACCTCACAATATCCTCCATGAACACTCTAGCTATGGACGATGCGGTGTAGGATGAGCGCATAGGTGAGAAGTGTGCCACCTTCGTCAACCTATCAACTGTCACCATTATTGCATCATGTTGTCTTGAAGAGTTGGGTAAACCAACAATGAAATCCAATGAGATGATATCCCACTTCCACTCTGGTACTAAATGTGGTTGCAGGAGCCCTGCTAGATGTTGGTGCTTAGCCTTAACTCACTAGCACTCTAGACATTGTGACACAAAATCCACGATATCTCGCTTCATCCCTAGCCAAAAGTACAACTGTCGCAAATCTGCATGCATCTTCTTCACCCTAGGATGGGCTGAATAAGGTGCATGATGTGCTTCAGTCATGACCAAGGTACGAAGACCATCAGAAGGAGGAACGTATATGCGTCCCGTGTGTCTCAACAGCTCATCTGAATCCAGAGTGTAACCTGAATGTCTACCCTCAAGAGGTCTACCTGCCTCTATCACTGTCCTGATCTCCTGGTACCAACTATCTACTGGAAGGGCAGAAAGAATCCAACTCCGTAGATCTACAACCAGAGTCAACTCAGATATCTCATGTCTTCGTCGACTGAGTGAATCCACTACAACATTCTCCTTCCCCTGGATGTACTTCACCTCAAAGTCGTACTCGTAGAGGAACTCCATCCAACGCCTTTTCCTAGCATTAAGGTTGGGCTACATGGAGATATATTGTAGGCTCCTGTGATCACTATGCATCTCAAACCTATGACCAAGAAGGAAATGTCTCCATCTCGTCAATGCATGCACAACTTCTGCTAACTCAAGATCATGGGTGGGATAGTTCAACTCATGATCCTTGAGTTTCCATGACTCATATGCAATGACTCGACCATCCTACATCAACACTACACCAAGACCCTCCAAGGATGCATCTGTGCAAACCATAAAGTCCATAGTCGGATCCGGTATCACAAGTATCGGTGCACTAGTGAACATCTCCTTAAGGCTCTGAAACACTACCTCGCACTTCTCTGACCACTCAAACCTCTTCCCTTTCCTCTAAAGGGTTGTGATAGGATAACCTATCCTCGAGAAACCCTGCACAAAGCGTCTGTAATAACCTGCTAGCCCCATAAAGCTACGTATCTCTGCCACATTCGTGGGCGCAAGCCAATCTGAGATCGCTTGGATCTTCGCTGGATCCACTAAAATACCCTTCCCTAAGATGACATGCCCAAGGTACTGTACCTCAGATTTGAAGAACTCACACTTCGACAGGTTGGCAAACAACTGATTATCTCGCAAGCACCGTAATACCTAACTCAAATGTTCCTCATGCTCTACCATAGTCCTGGAATAAATCAGAATGTCATCAAGAAACACAAGGACAAACCTGTCTAGGTATGTACAAAATACACCATTCATCAGACTCATGAACATAGAAGGTGCATTCGTCAACCGAAATGGTACTACTGTGAACTCAAAGTGACCATACCACGTTTTAAACACTATCTTATGAATATCGGAGTCAAAGATTCGAAGCTGATGATATCCAAACTTAAGATCAATCTTCGAAAATATGGTGGCACCCTTGACCTGATCAAAGAGATCATCGATCCTAGGAAGCGGATATCAGTTCCTGATGGTCACTTTATTCAACTGTCGATAGTCAATACATAACTGAAGTGAACCATCCTTCTTCTTCACAAAGATGACTGGTGCTCCCCAAGGTGAAACACTAGGGCGTATGAAGCCCTTCTCTAACAACTCCTCTAGTTGTAAATGAAGCTCTTTCAGCTCTTGGGTAGTCATACAATAGGGAGCTCGAGAGATGGGTTGAGAACCAGGTATAAGATCAATCTTGAAGTCAATATCCCTCTGAGGTGGCATCCCTGGAATCTCATTTGGGAAGACATCGGAGTACTCCTGAAGGATGGGGTGACTATCAAGAGTGACTTTCTCTTCCCCACTACCTAGATCCAAGTCATCCACTGTAACAGCAAACAACTGGCAACCCTAACGTACACACCTTCTCAACTGCATAGCTGAGATGACCCTCAAAGAAATCAGCCTCAAGACTCCCACAACCTCTATCTCTCTACCAGATGCATTAATGCATCAAATTGACTTGCGTCAAAAATCCAGGACCGCACTATGTGCCTCCAACCAATCCATCCCAATGACGATGTCATAAGAACCCAAGGGAATAACATGAAGGTCCAACATAGTCTGGAGAGGTCCAATCTCCAATCTACATCCTGGCACAAGGGAATGCGATGCGACTTTCGCACCTGAAGCTAGCTCTACCTGCCACCTATCACCTTGCCTTACCGCACCCAGTCTACATCGTGAGACAACTGATGAAGAAATGAAGGAGTCTGTAGCTCCTAGATCAAATAAAATGGTAACTGGGTTACCCAACAACATACCATAAGTCTCAATGATCGTGCCCTGATGCTTAGCCTGGCGGTTATCAACTGCTACAAAAACTCGATGCCCTCTACCAGCATCACCAACTATTGGCTCAAATGCCGCTGGTCCCTGTGAAAACCTTGTTGTACCCCTGTTGGGACAACCTCTAGCCATGTGACCCTGTTGACCACATGAAAAACACTCAATGCCTCGGCCAAAACCTCTACCTCCAGATGGCGCACTAGACTGCTGGGCACTACCCCTGAAAGTAGACTGTGAACTCTGCGCTACCTACTCAAATTTGGAGCGTTTCACACTCCTCCAATTCCTGTCTCCTTGTCTCTACTGGAAACCCTTATGTTTCCCCTGCAATGCTTGCTGCTACTACTGACCACCCTGAGATGGCCCCTACTGAGACCTAGGAGGTAAACCTCCCTGAGACTGCCCTCCTCTGACACTAGAACTTGCCACTGCACTATTGCCAACTGGAGCACTCATGTGCCCTCCAAAATCCATACTCAAATTCTCCTCAACCAGGCATGCTTTCTCCACTGCCACTTCCATGGTCTTGGGTTCGAAAACCCTCACACCACCGCTGAGATGGGCATTCAAGCCCCTGACAAAATTGTGAACTAACATGCTCTCATCATTGCCAATCCTGGCATACTGTTTGAGCTCGTAAAAATGATGCTCATACTGTTCAACAGATAGTGCTAACTGACGTAAGGCATGGAACTCATCCCCTCGGCACTGATGCCAATGCTCAGATAAAAATCCAGCTTTGAATCTCTCTACAAAGATCTCCCATGATACAGTATGTATATCAATATGAAGCTTCTGCTCCTCTAATCTCCACCAAGTGGAGGAAAATCCCCTCAACTGCATAATGGCATATCGAGTTCTGGTGTTGCTACTGTATGGATGCATAGTGAAACACCTGTCCATGTCAATGAGCCAAGTTTCGACCTCTAAGCTGATACCAGATCCATCGTATAAAGGAGGGTGCCCCCTGAGCAAGTCTCTCATATGAGCCTTAGACTAGGGTGGAGTTTCCCTCACCACAGGATTGACCTGAACCTCAACCTGTCTCGGTCCAAGGAGTGCCAAAGCCTCCTCTAGCGCCCTATGCGTTGCCTCGATCCCTGCTAGATCCTGCTGCAAATTACCAACCCCAGGTGCATTCTGCGATGCCTGTTGTTCCTCCTGATCAGGAATAAGAGGAACTAAAGGAGGAGAGTCATGCTAACTCTCACCACGATCGCCTAGATGGCCACGAACATGCCCTCTACCTCTTTCGCATTTGGGCGGCCTAATCCTGCACAAACACTTCAATGGATTAGGTAAGGTACACAACTCAACACTTAAACAACTAAAGCTTAAAGGTTCCATCATAATCCCAAAGTACCCAGTGTTTAAACCTAGGCTCTGATACCATGTGTAACACCCCACCATGCAACCCTAGAGGAAGTTGCAATTAACTACGTAAACAAAATAATTTTTGTTTTTTTTTAAAAGGATAAATAAGAAGTGAGTTAATTAATTTAATGACAACAACCTCTAAGGTTACGAGATAGAGGTTATATAGAACCTCAACAAAACACAAATAAAACTATGACAATTATTTAATTGATAAATTTACACATACATTCCAAGAAGGTGAAACAATAACAAACATAAGATAAGACTTTTGATTTAATTAATCCACTAAAAACCATAAGATTACAATCTCTCATTCCCTAAATGAGGTAAATCCAACAATATAGGATTACAATTATAAATTACACCTCAATAACAAGAGGGATAATGATAACATGAATAATGGAAAGGATAACAAGAAAGGACTACAACAGACACAACCACGAGCTCTCCAACTGGAAGTCTCATCCACATGAACATGAAGAAAGAGCCCAACGGTTAAGGTGCACGCCACCCAACCAAGTGGAACCCAAAGGTCCACCCCTCATGCTAGGAGATAGTAACTAGAATCCTATAACAAGTACGTCTACCTCTAAACATAGGCTAACATAATCAACATGGATGAGTACAACAAAATCACTAACAAAAGGTTACAATGCTTCCAGAATTAAAACAATCAACTGCATCACTGATGCGAACATAGTGTCGACCTAGGAGAAGTGTCATCACATTGTTTCATAGGTTATCCTGGTAAGTCTTCCTAGGCCTCGGCCTCCAAACTAGGTTATCTTGGTAACCTCTAACGATTCCCGACCCCTCATGTAAACCAATGCGGAATCAATTACCTTTCGTAGTGACAAGGTAACGATCTTGCCATTCCAGGCCTTCTCGTCTCAACCCAAGTCTTTACAAGCCCTTCCATGCATGAGCGAGGCATAATTATCTTATTAAGTGTTTGATGTTCCCAATAGATTAATTTATTTATCACTAGATTAACTAACTTGTAATGAGTTATCCTGGCACCACTTCGTGTGCCGGCCCTTGTTACAAGCCACTCCCCTATGACGACACGTGGAACAACTCCACAATCCCAAGGATACTCAATGCGACACACAACAAAGGTGTTCCAACCACTCCAACTCTAGGAGGTATAACATAGCACAAGGCCACTCCTTACAAGGAGACACGAATCCCATAATCCACACTAAAACCCGAAACATAATACATCCCCGTTCGTGGAAACCGGGTGATGATTGACAACATACTACATGCTTCCCAAGGGTAAAAAATAGGTTGACAACCTGACATGACAACCCACCATAAAAATGGACCCTATCTAGAAGACCTACAAGTACCATGCCCACATATCCCAATGACAACACAGATAGGTCAATAATCAAGGCAAACATGCAATCCTGCTTTGGGTTCACTAAACCCATTTCCTCATTAATATCCAGTAATTTGCCGCATTTAATAAATCAGGAAAGGAATAAAATTCAACTCCAATGTTTCAGTTTAACTATTGTTCAATGATATCAGGAATTGTTTGATTTCTACGTTTCAAGAATAAACATTTAGAAGATTAAAAAGGGTCTAGGCAAAATCATTTATTAACTAGTCATGATGTCATTACATTTTCCTGGAAATTCATGCTTAACATATCAAAATGTCATTGATTTAATATTAACATTTTAAGAAACACGTCATAGTAGAATAATAATAAAATTGCACAATCAGTTTCCCCAAGAAAGTAATACTCTTTTGCAAAAGCAATAAAAAAAAACTATTTAATTAATTATTTAAATCAATTAATCAATTCCCACCTTAACCCAAAATAACCAGCATTATAATACCCTAAGATATATTATTATTATAATATTATAAAAATATAATTATTAATATTATAATATTATAACTAATAATAAAAATATTATATTATATTAATATTTTAATAACATATATATATACATATATATTATAATATTAAATATTAATATTTAATATTAAATATATAATAATTAATACCTATTATTAATATTAATATAATAAATATTAATAAAAATAAATAAAGTAACCTACCTTTTTTGGGGGGCACACGCCTTCCCTGGCCGCGCCTCCCTGGGCGGC
>CM021110.1:406461355-406514876 GCA_007115665.2 Sequoiadendron giganteum | reverse complement strand
CTCAAAGTCGTACTCGTAGAGGAACTCCATCCAACGCCTTTTCCTAGCATTAAGGTTGGGCTACATGGAGATATATTGTAGGCTCCTGTGATCACTATGCATCTCAAACCTATGACCAAGAAGGAAATGTCTCCATCTCGTCAATGCATGCACAACTTCTGCTAACTCAAGATCATGGGTGGGATAGTTCAACTCATGATCCTTGAGTTTCCATGACTCATATGCAATGACTCGACCATCCTACATCAACACTACACCAAGACCCTCCAAGGATGCATCTGTGCAAACCATAAAGTCCATAGTCGGATCCGGTATCACAAGTATCGGTGCACTAGTGAACATCTCCTTAAGGCTCTGAAACACTACCTCGCACTTCTCTGACCACTCAAACCTCTTCCCTTTCCTCTAAAGGGTTGTGATAGGATAACCTATCCTCGAGAAACCCTGCACAAAGCGTCTGTAATAACCTGCTAGCCCCATAAAGCTACGTATCTCTGCCACATTCGTGGGCGCAAGCCAATCTGAGATCGCTTGGATCTTCGCTGGATCCACTAAAATACCCTTCCCTAAGATGACATGCCCAAGGTACTGTACCTCAGATTTGAAGAACTCACACTTCGACAGGTTGGCAAACAACTGATTATCTCGCAAGCACCGTAATACCTAACTCAAATGTTCCTCATGCTCTACCATAGTCCTGGAATAAATCAGAATGTCATCAAGAAACACAAGGACAAACCTGTCTAGGTATGTACAAAATACACCATTCATCAGACTCATGAACATAGAAGGTGCATTCGTCAACCGAAATGGTACTACTGTGAACTCAAAGTGACCATACCACGTTTTAAACACTATCTTATGAATATCGGAGTCAAAGATTCGAAGCTGATGATATCCAAACTTAAGATCAATCTTCGAAAATATGGTGGCACCCTTGACCTGATCAAAGAGATCATCGATCCTAGGAAGCGGATATCAGTTCCTGATGGTCACTTTATTCAACTGTCGATAGTCAATACATAACTGAAGTGAACCATCCTTCTTCTTCACAAAGATGACTGGTGCTCCCCAAGGTGAAACACTAGGGCGTATGAAGCCCTTCTCTAACAACTCCTCTAGTTGTAAATGAAGCTCTTTCAGCTCTTGGGTAGTCATACAATAGGGAGCTCGAGAGATGGGTTGAGAACCAGGTATAAGATCAATCTTGAAGTCAATATCCCTCTGAGGTGGCATCCCTGGAATCTCATTTGGGAAGACATCGGAGTACTCCTGAAGGATGGGGTGACTATCAAGAGTGACTTTCTCTTCCCCACTACCTAGATCCAAGTCATCCACTGTAACAGCAAACAACTGGCAACCCTAACGTACACACCTTCTCAACTGCATAGCTGAGATGACCCTCAAAGAAATCAGCCTCAAGACTCCCACAACCTCTATCTCTCTACCAGATGCATTAATGCATCAAATTGACTTGCGTCAAAAATCCAGGACCGCACTATGTGCCTCCAACCAATCCATCCCAATGACGATGTCATAAGAACCCAAGGGAATAACATGAAGGTCCAACATAGTCTGGAGAGGTCCAATCTCCAATCTACATCCTGGCACAAGGGAATGCGATGCGACTTTCGCACCTGAAGCTAGCTCTACCTGCCACCTATCACCTTGCCTTACCGCACCCAGTCTACATCGTGAGACAACTGATGAAGAAATGAAGGAGTCTGTAGCTCCTAGATCAAATAAAATGGTAACTGGGTTACCCAACAACATACCATAAGTCTCAATGATCGTGCCCTGATGCTTAGCCTGGCGGTTATCAACTGCTACAAAAACTCGATGCCCTCTACCAGCATCACCAACTATTGGCTCAAATGCCGCTGGTCCCTGTGAAAACCTTGTTGTACCCCTGTTGGGACAACCTCTAGCCATGTGACCCTGTTGACCACATGAAAAACACTCAATGCCTCGGCCAAAACCTCTACCTCCAGATGGCGCACTAGACTGCTGGGCACTACCCCTGAAAGTAGACTGTGAACTCTGCGCTACCTACTCAAATTTGGAGCGTTTCACACTCCTCCAATTCCTGTCTCCTTGTCTCTACTGGAAACCCTTATGTTTCCCCTGCAATGCTTGCTGCTACTACTGACCACCCTGAGATGGCCCCTACTGAGACCTAGGAGGTAAACCTCCCTGAGACTGCCCTCCTCTGACACTAGAACTTGCCACTGCACTATTGCCAACTGGAGCACTCATGTGCCCTCCAAAATCCATACTCAAATTCTCCTCAACCAGGCATGCTTTCTCCACTGCCACTTCCATGGTCTTGGGTTCGAAAACCCTCACACCACCGCTGAGATGGGCATTCAAGCCCCTGACAAAATTGTGAACTAACATGCTCTCATCATTGCCAATCCTGGCATACTGTTTGAGCTCGTAAAAATGATGCTCATACTGTTCAACAGATAGTGCTAACTGACGTAAGGCATGGAACTCATCCCCTCGGCACTGATGCCAATGCTCAGATAAAAATCCAGCTTTGAATCTCTCTACAAAGATCTCCCATGATACAGTATGTATATCAATATGAAGCTTCTGCTCCTCTAATCTCCACCAAGTGGAGGAAAATCCCCTCAACTGCATAATGGCATATCGAGTTCTGGTGTTGCTACTGTATGGATGCATAGTGAAACACCTGTCCATGTCAATGAGCCAAGTTTCGACCTCTAAGCTGATACCAGATCCATCGTATAAAGGAGGGTGCCCCCTGAGCAAGTCTCTCATATGAGCCTTAGACTAGGGTGGAGTTTCCCTCACCACAGGATTGACCTGAACCTCAACCTGTCTCGGTCCAAGGAGTGCCAAAGCCTCCTCTAGCGCCCTATGCGTTGCCTCGATCCCTGCTAGATCCTGCTGCAAATTACCAACCCCAGGTGCATTCTGCGATGCCTGTTGTTCCTCCTGATCAGGAATAAGAGGAACTAAAGGAGGAGAGTCATGCTAACTCTCACCACGATCGCCTAGATGGCCACGAACATGCCCTCTACCTCTTTCGCATTTGGGCGGCCTAATCCTGCACAAACACTTCAATGGATTAGGTAAGGTACACAACTCAACACTTAAACAACTAAAGCTTAAAGGTTCCATCATAATCCCAAAGTACCCAGTGTTTAAACCTAGGCTCTGATACCATGTGTAACACCCCACCATGCAACCCTAGAGGAAGTTGCAATTAACTACGTAAACAAAATAATTTTTGTTTTTTTTTAAAAGGATAAATAAGAAGTGAGTTAATTAATTTAATGACAACAACCTCTAAGGTTACGAGATAGAGGTTATATAGAACCTCAACAAAACACAAATAAAACTATGACAATTATTTAATTGATAAATTTACACATACATTCCAAGAAGGTGAAACAATAACAAACATAAGATAAGACTTTTGATTTAATTAATCCACTAAAAACCATAAGATTACAATCTCTCATTCCCTAAATGAGGTAAATCCAACAATATAGGATTACAATTATAAATTACACCTCAATAACAAGAGGGATAATGATAACATGAATAATGGAAAGGATAACAAGAAAGGACTACAACAGACACAACCACGAGCTCTCCAACTGGAAGTCTCATCCACATGAACATGAAGAAAGAGCCCAACGGTTAAGGTGCACGCCACCCAACCAAGTGGAACCCAAAGGTCCACCCCTCATGCTAGGAGATAGTAACTAGAATCCTATAACAAGTACGTCTACCTCTAAACATAGGCTAACATAATCAACATGGATGAGTACAACAAAATCACTAACAAAAGGTTACAATGCTTCCAGAATTAAAACAATCAACTGCATCACTGATGCGAACATAGTGTCGACCTAGGAGAAGTGTCATCACATTGTTTCATAGGTTATCCTGGTAAGTCTTCCTAGGCCTCGGCCTCCAAACTAGGTTATCTTGGTAACCTCTAACGATTCCCGACCCCTCATGTAAACCAATGCGGAATCAATTACCTTTCGTAGTGACAAGGTAACGATCTTGCCATTCCAGGCCTTCTCGTCTCAACCCAAGTCTTTACAAGCCCTTCCATGCATGAGCGAGGCATAATTATCTTATTAAGTGTTTGATGTTCCCAATAGATTAATTTATTTATCACTAGATTAACTAACTTGTAATGAGTTATCCTGGCACCACTTCGTGTGCCGGCCCTTGTTACAAGCCACTCCCCTATGACGACACGTGGAACAACTCCACAATCCCAAGGATACTCAATGCGACACACAACAAAGGTGTTCCAACCACTCCAACTCTAGGAGGTATAACATAGCACAAGGCCACTCCTTACAAGGAGACACGAATCCCATAATCCACACTAAAACCCGAAACATAATACATCCCCGTTCGTGGAAACCGGGTGATGATTGACAACATACTACATGCTTCCCAAGGGTAAAAAATAGGTTGACAACCTGACATGACAACCCACCATAAAAATGGACCCTATCTAGAAGACCTACAAGTACCATGCCCACATATCCCAATGACAACACAGATAGGTCAATAATCAAGGCAAACATGCAATCCTGCTTTGGGTTCACTAAACCCATTTCCTCATTAATATCCAGTAATTTGCCGCATTTAATAAATCAGGAAAGGAATAAAATTCAACTCCAATGTTTCAGTTTAACTATTGTTCAATGATATCAGGAATTGTTTGATTTCTACGTTTCAAGAATAAACATTTAGAAGATTAAAAAGGGTCTAGGCAAAATCATTTATTAACTAGTCATGATGTCATTACATTTTCCTGGAAATTCATGCTTAACATATCAAAATGTCATTGATTTAATATTAACATTTTAAGAAACACGTCATAGTAGAATAATAATAAAATTGCACAATCAGTTTCCCCAAGAAAGTAATACTCTTTTGCAAAAGCAATAAAAAAAAACTATTTAATTAATTATTTAAATCAATTAATCAATTCCCACCTTAACCCAAAATAACCAGCATTATAATACCCTAAGATATATTATTATTATAATATTATAAAAATATAATTATTAATATTATAATATTATAACTAATAATAAAAATATTATATTATATTAATATTTTAATAACATATATATATACATATATATTATAATATTAAATATTAATATTTAATATTAAATATATAATAATTAATACCTATTATTAATATTAATATAATAAATATTAATAAAAATAAATAAAGTAACCTACCTTTTTTGGGGGGCACACGCCTTCCCTGGCCGCGCCTCCCTGGGCGGCTGTGTTTACACACAGCCGACCCCGTTAATGGGGAGACTGTGTGTAAACACAGTCGTCCAAAGGGCGGCTGTGGCAGAAGCACGAAAGGGGTAGGAGAGTGGGTGTGCGCAGGGCGCGGCTCCCCTCACCCACCTCCCATGGGGGCACGGTGGGGGTTGAGCCCCCTACGTCTCCCCTCTAGTTTTTTTTCATTTTCATTTTATTTTTATTTTTAAAAATTTTTCCTATGTAAAAATTTCAGTTTTTTCAAAAAAACCAGACTTAATTTTTGAAAGAAATTTTCATATTTTCATTTTGAAAATACCAGAAATGGGGGGCATGACCCCAACCCCAACATGAAACTATAAATTAAATACATATATAGTTACATATATCAATTTTTAAAAAACAATTTTCCAATGAAGGTGAATGGAGGAGAGATTAAATTTTTTTTCAAGATAGCATGTTGAAACCAAAACAAAACTCCATTGTTCTTCCTTGGAGAAAATATATATATATATTTTTTATTTTGATGATATTTCTCCCTATAAATTCAATTTCCTATATGGGTTTTTCCCTTCCAATTCACAATCAGATTATTGAAAACAATATGCAACCAGGTTTTCAAACATCCACAAATTTACAATTTAAATTGCCAAAATCAGTAAAGCAAAAGACAAGAACTTGATAAAACTTGAGTTTGAAGAAGACCAGATGATGCTCAGCCTTTCCTCTTGCTACCAAATCCAATTCTTCACAATTTTGCCACTTCAATCCAAAAACCCACAAATTTGCCCAATTTACCTCTCACAAATTTCAAATTTTCATGCAAAAACTCAAGATCCAAAAATTGAGAAGCCAATTCAAACCATAAGGATTTTACCCTAAAAAACTCAACAACCCTCATAAATTCAAAATGGAAAATATCTATTTTTTGAATTTTTTGAATTTTCAATTTTTTTGAATATTCAACTTTTCAAATTTGACTTTGCAATTCATTTCCCTTTAATTTTCAATTTTGCCCAAATATGCATAAAATTCCTAGAATGAGAAATTTAACTATTACAACATTACAAATTTAATCAATTAATAACATAAATTTAATCCACTATTAAATTATTTATTAATTTAGATTAAATTAACAATACAATAAATTACATTGCAACATAATCAAACAAGGTAATTGCCAATTTAACTATTAGACCATATATTTTATCATTTTCCTAACTTGCACATAAAACTTGAAATTTTAAGCCAGAAGGCCCAAATAGAACAACTCAACCCGACTAACACCAGATGACTCACTAGGACTAGGGTGACGACTTGACACGGAATCCTAGCTACTATCTCCCAATCGATTGCCATTGGGCAATGGACACACTCAAACCTGTGAAACCAGGTGGAGTCATTGTCCTATACCTGTCAACCTGCAGCAAAGAGCATATCCATATATATAAACATGTCATAATTAAAATACACCATGAAGAGGAGATCACAAAATTGCAGGGCGCTTGCAAGCGAGTGATGCGATACCGTCCTCTTCACCAATACAATCATTCTAACTGATGCATGTAAGATATCAACAAAATCAAAGCATAAAACATCATAACTAAATAACCACTTATGCTAATTCCATACATGCCATAATAATTCACATCAAAAGGTAGGATCATCAAGTCAAGATACATCATGATAACATAGAGATAAACTATAACCGAGTACAATGTCACAGTACACCACAATACTAAAGCATAAATAGGAACCAATAATGTTCGTACAAAATACAAAATGGAGGGGTATTACACGAAGCCTGCACACCCCACATGAGTCACTTGAGACCCACCACAAGAGGTATAGGGCTAGCGGGCATCATTGATTTGACATCATTGATCAAGATGACAGGTGTCAAATGCTTAGCCAGTTCCACTCACTTCATAGTAGTCTTCCGGTCCTCACCACAAAGAAGCGCAATATAAATGAGCACCATTGGATTAATATAACCATAACTGCTGATCAAAAATATCAACACTCCACCGTGGTCCCCACTGCCTCCATGACATCCAAGTCACCGTTGACAAGTCAAAGACCATACAATGCTGCTATGTCACTAGAAAATTGAACTTCAAAATATCTAAGGTTATGAATTTCCCAAAACCCGTGACTCGTCGACAACAAAGGGATCGTTGTCACTTGAAAAACAAACTTCAGAACCTCTCTCAAAGGTTATGAATTTCTCATAACCCGCAACATGACGATAACAAAGAGAACCTCAATGTCACTAAGTCAGGAGGTTATGAAACTTTAGAACCCCATGACTTAAGTTAGGAAAAAGTGAAATCCAACGACTTAACTAACAAATCGTTTCCCACCAACATGATTTTGATTAGACTAGTAACTTTTTCCTAATGATATTCAACTGTTTGTTCTTGATAATGCACAAGCTTGAACACTTGTATGTTTGAGGCACCATTTCTCAACACAAGTGATCACTCAATGAATGTAAGGCATAGATGCTCAGACTCCCTACATCTACAACAATCTCAGGGTAAGGTAGTGGATTCGAGGCAGCAATAGGTGGAGCAATATGTAGTGGGGTGACTTGGCATGCTCTAGGTCTATCCTGTGGCATCCCTCTACCAAAACCTTGGAAATATCACATGTCAAAGTAATTGACATGTTTCCCTAGCACAAACTCAACATATAATTTTCAGAAAAAATACTGAGGGACATCAAGATTTTTGGTGGGTGGATTATCAAAAACCATCCACCAACGTCTCCAAAAACGATCTAATATGCCTCTATGGGTGCACCATTTAATTGAAAATTTTGGTTTTTGCACATTAACAAGCTATCATGTTCTATGATTGATAAATAACTGGGCTGATTGGGCTTTGTCAATATCAAGTTCCCTCACCTCATTATATGATAACCCATCAGCATAAAATTTCCTTTCTTCCCCTCACCACTATGCAAATCTATTATGCTGAGTTGCCAAAGTTTCAACATTTAAAATAATTTTTTCCAAAGTGTTTTTCATGTTTGATAGATCAGTGAGTGTCTCATAGATTCAACATACATTTCTCAATTGATCTAAATTTCTATGAATAGATTCATGTATTGTTGGCATGTTTTGGTTTGGAAACAATAGTCACGACACTAAAGGAGGATTTAGAGGGTTTTCATCTTGTGCAGGGTTAGGGTGATAAAAAAATTCAAAATTAATAATGATTTTAATGCAATAAAAAATCTATAAAACTTACCCTATTTTTGACTAAAATTTAAAAAAAACAACACAAAAAGAATATAAATTGATTAATAAAAACATAAAAATCCAAACATACCTTTCAAATTTGATTGATTTTGAGAAAAATGACTCCCTGTGAATGGATATCTGAGTTGACTAGTAAAAATAATGTGCGCACAATGAGCTAAATATGAGCTCTTAGTTTTTTTTTTTTTAATTTATAACACAAGAAATGGATATTTGTTTCCTATTTTATGTTTTTTTAAGATATGGTCGGGTCTAGGACCCGAGCATATATTAATTGGTGACATTTTTTTGAAATGTAAAATAAAAATAATATAATATAATATAATATATATTATAATAAATTTAATATTATATTTAATATTATATCAATATTATAATAAAATATAATATTATAATATATAATATATATAATATATATTATATAATATTAAATTAATAAACATTATAATAATTTAAAAAAAAAAAATTTATTATAATGATTTTAATTTAATTTATATATATGTTTTATATGATAAATATATTTAAAAAATATTATAATATATAAAATAAAAAAATTGGTCGAGCCCAGACCCGACGAAATTAAAATCTTTGACATGAACTAAATGGATATCCGTTTTGAAATGGATATCTGCTTAGAAACAGATATTTGTTTCTAACAGACATCCATTTTAGTTTGGTATTACCAAACCAAAATGGATATTGTACCCAAGCCTATAAAAAGTTAGTGGAAATTTCATGTTTTTGGGCGTCTTAAAAACACTTTTTTTCACATAGCCACTTTTTGGACCTCCATGATCTTGCACAAACCCAAGAGCAACATAGAATACAATCATCTCATTGTTAGAGGGCTCACAAACCAAAAGAAAGAAGGGCTCTTGCCAAAGGATCCACTGTCTAGAAGAAAGAAGATAGAAGAAGGGGTGGCTCACTAGCAATTTTGACTACTAATAATGCATATTTCTTGAAATGGTGAAAATTGTAGGCCTCTCTTTCACTTCTAAGGTTTTGGACCTAAAAGGAGAGAGGTAAATCTTCCTCACCTTCACTCAAGAAAAAACCCTTGAGATTTCAATGCAAAGGAGATTTAAATTTGGCAAAGGGAGTGTTCTAGTAGATGAATGATGTCAAATGAGGGGTTTAGTACCAAGTGTAAACTTGGAAAAGACAATGAATTGCAAAATAAAATGTGATATACAAAATGACCTAGAAAGATGAACAAAATATAGTAAAAAGCTATGAAATTGAAAATGCGCACTTGGAAGATTGGAGAAGGCAGAATGGAGGTATGGATCACTGAAAAATCTACTATTGAAGTTGACTGGGACTCATTTTCCAAGCTTGGTGAATCAGTCCAGTTTCTAGGAAAATACATTGGAGTAGGTTTCAGCCAAAAGGGTATCCAGATCTGTAAAAAGCTTGATGAGGCCTATATAGTGGGACTCATTAGCTAGTAGTGGCAAATCAGTCCACTTCCACTTTTTCAGAAGTTTTGAACTGGATTATGTGTCTCTCAGTCTGCTATGCTCTTTTTGACTGTCTTTCAAATCTGAATTTGAGAAATACCACCTATAAGTCTTCTCCAAGATTCTCAAAGGCTTGATGACAACTTTGACAATTTTAGAGACTTGACAACTTTCCTCCAACTTGGCTTCTTGGAAAATTTGTAACCTAGACCTACAAATCACACACAAGAAGAGGGAAAAATGTTGCGAGGTTAGAAAATAGGGGTTTTCCTTGGTCAAACCCCTTGTTGGTAATTAAACCTTGAAATGAAAGAAAATATGAAAGGAGAATGATTAATGAACTATTAGCAATGTTGAAACTCACCAAACCATAGCAATAGGGTGCTCCAGACATGTAAGTAATGGATCCAATGGATGCCAACTTGGAATCTATCTTGATGTTGATAGATATTTGAATGAAGCACTTGCTTGAATCACAAACCCTACACCATAATTATTTTCTCTAAAACAACATGATGGAAGCAATCTTTGACATGATTATTGACACTTGAAGAATGCTCTAGAATGCTTGATAATCTGCCATTGAATGCCCTAAATGTCTTACTCAAATGCTCTTGTGAACTCAATTTTCTATAAGGATGCTCTCACAAAAGTCTTAGGTGAAAATGAGTTAAATAACATTGCATTTATACTCAACTATGAAAGAATTCTTGAAATTGCAACACTACAAGATGACATCACATCTAGAAGAATAAAATCCAAGCAAAAGTTTGAATTTTGGTGACATGGGACTCATTCTCCTAAGGTGGTGAATTAGTCCCATCAAACAATGTATGGGACCAAAAAGAAAAGTGCCTAGAAATGTGTGAATCCTGCATTAGGGCCAAAAAGACCTAGGTGGGACTCATTCCCCCAAGGTGTCAAATGAGTCCCAAACACTAAATCTGGGCCACACAAGCCAAGAACACCTAAATTATGATTGGTTACTGATAGGTGTCGGGATTATCCTCGAAAAGATGTAATTAATGAGGCTTTTGGATGCAAAATAGAGCCAATTAAAGCATAAGAAAGCCTAATTATCAATGACAAGCCTAGAGGAATGTGAAATTGTGTTACAATACTTTACAACACTTGAAATAAGGAAAGATTAAGATTAATTATGATTATAATTATGTTTAGTTAATTGATAAAACTATGGAAAAGTGTGAAAGTATGTTACAAAACTTTAAAACACTTTAGAAAGGCACCATTAAAGTAAATTAGTTCATAAGGCCCCAAGACCTAATGTGAATGTGTTATCCACATTACAACACTAAATCAAGGCAACATTAAGCCACAATCCACAAGGAGGACGCAAACAAGTGAAAAAATGTCCAAGGACCCATTTTTTGACACTACATTTAGCCCCCACTTTAGTGAGAGGATGAACCTACTTCAAACTCACACTAAATTAGACAAACATGCACCAAGAGGGGTTCCAATGTACCAATGATATCAAGATGTGATGAAACGATCAAGAGGGATGATCAAGCCCCTAGGATAAAGATTGTCCCATGGTGAACCAACATAAGCACAAAGGAACACACATGAAAATGATATAAAGAACAACGACAAGGCCAATCATACATTACCAAAGATGAAAAAGAGAAAAGAAATAAAAGAGATTTGGATCAAGCTTCGACTGTTTTTCCATTATGGTGTGGATTAGATCTAGGCTATTTTTTCAAAAAATGCATACTCACTTTGAGGCGACAAAACTCCTGGCTATCCGTCGGGCGAGAAGTCCTAAGAGGTGAGAAACATACACTCATGGTTGGTATGTGCTCACACACACACACAAGAGGCTATGGGAAAATTCATGCCTTGGATTGGGATTCCTGCTCAACCATACCAAAGTTATACCTCCTGATAACTTTAATAATGTGTCACACAAAAAATGATTTTCGAGCTTGATGAGAGAAGAAAAACTTCATATGCTTGGAGCTCATGAACAAACAAGATGGATCCATAGGCCTACAAGTTGTATTATGCAAGGTGGCCATATAACAAATTCAAAATGAAAAAATATGAAATTTTCAAAGGATTATCTCTTAGTTCATGCGAGGTATTTAACTTAGGGAACATTGCGCTTAATGTCTCCAAGAGATGACCAATCAAAGAATCAAAAATTCACAACTTAGGGGATGTAGTGTGTCACATCAAACCACTAAGAGGAATGTAATATGCTAAGAGAGATCACATTCATGAAGGAAATTACACCCAATGTCATCCAAAAAGTGACAAATGTGTCGTATGAAGCAAGAAGGCTACACTAAGAACCATGAAAAGGAAAAATGAAAAAGAATAATGCCAATGCATGCCCTCACTTTAAGGAAATTGCTAAACATGATGCAATGAGAAATAACTTCAAAGTAGCAAATGAAAATGCATAGAGTAAGACATGGGAGCCAACTTGGAAAGCTTTATGCCAAGACATATGTTTTTGAGTAAAGCTACATCATGTGGGAAAAAAATGAAAAGAGAGAGAGGTTGTTAGAATTGGCTATGACTGCCAAGATCTTGAGACCAAATGGAAAGCACAAGAAGAGATAATAGAATGTGACAAGAATAAACCATATTCTTATCAATATGATTCAATGATAGATGTGATGCGTTCAATGAGAGAAACCCCTTGGTTATATAGCCAAGGTGAGATACAAGATGTCATAGGATTATGACAAGTGTCTTAATCATATGACATGAGACAAATAATCACACTTACCTAGGTTCACATGTAGTAGCTATCAAAAGATAAGATTACAACTAATGACAACTAACACCTTCTATAAATATTCCTTCCTATGACCTAAGTTAACTTAACATGTATAAATAAGTCCCATAGTAATGAATGAACTAGGTACACGACTTTATTTACACCAACACCCCCCCTTAAGTGCAACTTAGGGAGTAGAAAATTATTATGCAAATGACACAAATATGGGTCCTGGCTACTAGGCCATGTTAAGTACCCATGAACATATTCAAATGAAATCTCTCACAAATGGAGAAAAGGAGAAAAACCAATGGGACAAAACAACTCCCTAAAAGATAGATGAAATACAAAAAAATGCTCTTAATGATGGATGAGAATGACAAAACCCCATGTGAGGAAAAAAATCCCCCAAAATACTTTATTTACAGCAACAATTTCCCCCAAAATGAAAACACCAAACACATAAGGGATCTATGGATTTGTGGTCAGTATGTTCTTATCTACAATGTTTTTAGAGAGCTTGGAACTATCATCCCCCAAATACACATAGAACTAGAAGAATGACACAAAAAGAGTGAAAACAAAGAAAAACCTCTTGGGTCAACATGGAAGAGAAATAGGGTGTCTCGATGCCATGCATCATCTCTAAAAAGAAAATAAAAGACAAATGAAAAAAGGAGCAATAGAAAAGGAAAAAGGAAAAACAGAAAATCCTTTTGGGTCAACATAAAGGAGACATGGATGTCTCGATGCTTTGCATCATCCCCAAAAGGAAAACACAAGAAAAAGATAAAGATAAAAATAAAAAGAGAAGCATGGCACAGAGAAGAATGTAGGTACAAATAGAGGAATGTAACAAAGAGAGAGAACATCGAACAAAACATCATGGGGGATCACATCACGCACATGTAATAAAAATAAATAGAATATAAAAGAAATGATGCAAAAGAATAGTAAGGAAGATGCGAGTCAACCTATGAGCAAGTCATCCACCTCACAATCTTAGTCTTTATAAGTAGAAGGTGAATGATGAACTTAAGGGATAACAAAAAATGCATTACTAGGATAAGCCTAACAACTTCTTGGCCCCATTGAGTGTGAATCAAGGATGAGCCAAGGTAGATGATGGGAAAGGTCATGTAATAGTGTTACTGGAATATTCTACAACTATTACATGAGAAAGGGGTAAACAAGGCTAGGAAATCACACAATGACATTCATTGCCATCAAAGTGATTTTTTTTCAATATTAATTGGAATGCATGACACTCATCGGTACTATTTCCAAGAATTTGATGATATATGCAATATGGAACCTTTGCACCCTTAGGATAGAAGACTAATCTATTCATAGGTGGAAATATTATTAATTATTTGTTTAAAAGAAATTAAATCTTTTGTTCACTTTCGGGCAGTGGATGGGGAGGTTGTAGCTTTTGTAAATTGTAAGGTCTTTTGTACATGCTAGATTCACCAAATTCTCTAGTTGAAGGTTGAGGAGGAGGACCTGAGGAGATCCTCTCATTGTTATGAATCATTGGATTTGTTTTAGGCAGAAGAACATTCATATCAGGATTATGATCTAAGATAACCATACCATCGCTACGAAGCCTTAGATATTCTTTGGGAATATGTGTGTTGCAAGGGGGATCCTGATATCCTATCCCCTTTGTAGTTTCATCAGTTAGTGTTTGTTCTAGGAGTTGATGAATTTCATGTTCACTTGTATCAAATCCTTGTTTGCCCAAGATTGTGAATCATTTTCCATATGTTTCTTGAAGATTGATAGGAGTGCTTGTTACTTTTTTATTATAAAATGGTTGAGTGTTTTCTTGCTTAGAGGAACTAGGTTCATCTTTTGTTTCAATATGTAAGTAACCAAAAATATTAAGAGGTGGTATAGTGGGGGGATTCAATTGTTTCATGGATGGTTAAAATTATGCATTGGCTTCAAGGTTGTTAAGGCAATCATTTAGGAACTTATTCATGTTGTCATCATCTTCTCCAGTGATGCCAACATCACAAGGAGGACATGCATTAGGAGTTGAGTGAGAATGATTCAATTCAATGTCATTAGAGTCATATCCAAAAGCACAACTTGAAACATCCACTAAGGATTTTAATGACATCCAAAGCTCATTAAAGCACATATCCATGATGTAAATTTTAGATTCTAAACTATGCAAAAATGTTATAAATGCAATATTCATTTTTAAGCAATGCACAAGATGAATGAAATTAAGCTAGATGCAATGATTTGAATGAAATAAAAATTCTACAAGTTGATACATTAAAGTAAAAAAAAAGAAAACAAAGATTCATAAAATGAACTGTAAATGCCAAAAAAAGCAATGAAAAATATGCAAAGAGACTGATTTTCCCAAGGTGGTGAATGAGTCCGGGTACTAATTTTTTTGAAATTTTTCAAAATTTTGAATTGAATTTTATAATTTTTATGTTTTCTAAAGAAGATTTGAGATGCAAATGTATAGTTTGATTGATTTTCAATGAAATTAACTGGAATAATGCAAGCTAAATGAGCTTTTCACTAATGCAAAAATTGAAATCCTAAAATGAATATTAACCAATATAAAATCTAATGCACTATTAATGCAAGCTAAATCTAGGATGTAGATACACTCCAAATAAGAATTATGATGCTCTTAATGTAAGTTCACCAAAATGAAATGGTGAAAATTGTTGACCTCTCTTTCACTTCTAGGGTTTTGGACCTAAAAGGAGAGAGCCCAATCTTCCTCCATTTCACTCAACGACAAACCCTTGAGATTTCAATGCAAAGAAGATTTGAATATGGCAAAGGGAAATTTCTAGGGGATGAATGATGTTAAATGAGGGGTTCACAGCCAAGTGTAAACTTGGAAAATACAATGATTTGCAAAACAAAATGTGATAAACAAAATGAGCTAGAAAGATGAACAAAATGCAGAAAAAAGATATGAAACTAAAAATGTGCACCTCGAAGATTGAAGAAGGAAAAATGGTGGTCTGGATGACTAAAAAATCTATTATTGAGGTTTTTCTAGGACTCATTCATGAAGCTAGGCGAACCAGTCCAGTTTCTAGGAAAATGCATTGGAGCAGGTTTCAACCAAAAGGGTATCCAAATCTGTAAAAATATAGATTAGGCATGTACATTGGAAATCATTCACCAATAGTGGTGAATTAGTCCACTTCTACTTTTTCAAAAGTTTTGAACTAGATTCTATGTCTCTCAGACTGGTCTTCTCTTTTTGACTGGTTTCCGGAACTGAATCTACAAAATACCACCTGTAAGTCTTCTCCAAGCTTCTCCAAGGCTTGATGACAACTTTGACAATTTTAGAGACTTGAAAACATTCCTCCAACTTGGCTTCTTGGTGAATTTGCAACCTAGACTTGAAAATCACATAGAAGAAGAGGGAAGAATGTTGTGGGGTTAGAGAATAGGGGTTTTGCTTGGCCAAACCCCTTGTTGGTAGTTAAACCTTGAAATGAAAGAAAATGTGAAAGGAGAATGATGAATGAATAATTCACAGTGTTGCAACTCACCAAACCCTAGCAATAAGGTGTTGTAAACATGTAAGTAATGGCTCCAATGGATGTAGACTTGGAATCTAGCTTGATGTTGATAGATCTTTGAATGAAGAACTTGCTCGAATCAAAAACCCTACACCACAATTATTAACTCTAAAAAAACATGATGCAAGAAATCTTTGACATGATGATTGACACTTGAAGAATTCTCTAGAATGCTTGATAATCTGCACTTGAATTTCTTGAATTCTCTTGCTCAAATGATCTTGTGAACTCAATTTTCTCTAAGGAGCTCTCACAAAAGTCTTAGGTGAAAATGAGTGAACGAACCTTGTATTTATACTCAATTATGCAAGAATTCCTAAAATTACAACACTACAAACCGACATCAAATCTAGGATAATAAAATATTGCTAAAATTTTGAATTAAATTTGAATTTTGGTCACACGAGACTCATTCGGCCAAGGTGGCGAATGAGTCCCATCACACATAATCTATGGGACAAAAAATGAAAAGTGTCTAGAAATGTGTGAAACCTGCATCAAGGCCAAAAAGACCTAGGTGAGACTCATTTTCCCAAGGCGGAAAATGAGTCCCAAACACTAATTCTAGGCCACACAAGCCAAGAATACCCGAATTATGATTGGTGTCAGGATTATCCTTAAAAAGATGCAATAAATGAGGCTTTTGGATACAAAATAGAGCCAATTAAAGCATAAGAAAACCCAATTATCAATGATAAGCCTAGAGGAATGTGAAAGTGTGTTACAACACTTTACAACACTCCAAATAAGGCAAGATTAAGATTAATTATGTTTAGTTAATTGATAAAACCCTAGAAAAGTGTGAAATTATGTTACAACGCTTAATGAAGGAACCATTAAAATACATTAGTTCACAAGGGCTCAAGACCTAGTGTGAATGTGTTATCCACATTACAACACTACATCAAGGCAACATTAAGCCAAATCCACAAGGAGGACCCAAATGAGTGCAAAAGTGTCCAATGAACCATTTTTTGCCACTACATTTCTTATGCCGAAGATATAGTTCCACTGAAGCACAAACAACTCATAAAATAGACTAAAATATAGACACCTTTTGCTTACTACATTTGGGAGTCATAGCCATTAAAGCTCACCCTCAAATAACCACACTTGGTCACTTTCACATATTTCGCATCACACACACTAAAATTTATCCACACAACAACTCAACTTGTATTTATACTATCTCTGACCTTAAACAATCTCAATTAGGTCCACCTTAAGGAGACATATGCACCTCAACCGTGCAACATCAAATAGGTTGGAACCAAAAACTCCCATAGTATAAAGAAGTGAAGGAAAAGCATGCCAAAAATTAAATAGGATCCAAATATATACTAACACACTTTTGAACACTTCCACAAACAAAAAATATCCTCCATAATTAGCGCTAACATGCTAGGTTAGCCAAATCGTACACTAACACTTACAAGAAACTAGAAAATCACCTCTATAGGTGTATAAACATCTCTTAGACTACACAAAAACATTCCATAACATATCAAAATATTCACCACTACTACTGCAATGACCTAAAACTTAAGAATACCTTGATTTTGTGCAACCACACACACTAGCACGAACATCCAACATACCAAACAACCTAACAAAGCACAAAAACACCTGAAACTTCAATGAAAGGTAGATACAATCAATATAAGAACACTCCTAGATCCAAAAGCCAAGAACCTTCACTGCATAAAAATGTAGAGTGATCTCGTTTCTCCCAGACACCTTGTTTTACCAAAAAAACATACTATCAAACACAACTTTCACTACCGAACGATTTAGAACCTAAAAATTTGGATATGCAAACTTCGAACACCTTTGATCATCATGTCCAAACTACACCAAAATATCTTTAACCATGAAGAAATGCAATGAAAAACACAAAACACCACTCTATCAAACTGAACTCTATTTTATACAAATTTTATCAAAAGCACTTGGAAACCAAGTGAACCAACTAGATCAACAATACTACTTATCACATAAATAAATGAGAAAATTGATAACAAAACCACAAATTTTAGGGGAAAGCTAGCTCTCTTTGCACTTCTAGGGTTTTTGCCTAGAAGGAGAGAGGTCTTTCACACCTAAAATCTAGGAGGGCTCATTCAAGATTAGGGGTTTCATATGTGTGATGTGTCTGAAATGGAATGTGCCTAAGTGTTGTAGAGTAATGAAATAAATGAGCTATGAAATGTAAATTAATGAATTACAAAAGTGCTGGAAAACACAATGTTGTATGCAAAAGACCTGGAAATGATTTATGAAATGCAAGTAAACTATGATACAAATGAAAGAGGAGAATGAGGTGCACCTGGAAACTAAGGAGGGATAAGATGGAGGTCTAGAATCTTGAAAAAAAGATGATGTAGAAGTTAATTGGGACACTTGTGCCAATCTGGGCAACTTAGTCTAGTTTTTGAGAAAATCTATCAGAACAGGTTTCAAAGAAAAGGGTAATCAAATGTACATAAAACCCTTTTCAGGCCTGCAAGTGGGACTAATTCACCATTGATGGTAACTTAGTCCACTTTCAGGTTTTGGGAAATCTAAGGGGTGCACTTTGTAGCCCTTGGTCCGCACTTCTACTCCTGACATGTTTCCAAATACAAAACTATAGTTTGGTCTGTAAGTATTCTTCCAAGCTTCTTTTAGGGTTTTGACTTCTTGAAGAGCTTTGAAAAATCGTTGAAGACTTTTCCACCTTTTTTCTTTTCCAAATATGCACACAAGACCTACAAACCACACAAAGAGGGAAAACTTGTTGAATGTTATGACGTGGGGGTTTGCCTTGGTCAAACCCCTTTTAGATGATCAAGTCAAATGAAGAAACAAGATAATAGAGAATGAAATTTGAGACAATGGAACTAGTACCTTTCCATGATGATAGATCTTGATTTTTTGCAGCAATGGAGGAAGTTTCAACCCTTGAATGCTTGCTTAATGACTTAGAATGCTCAAACGCTAGCTTGCTTAAGAAGAGTGATGATAAAAGTGATGAATAAAAGATTGAGCGAATGAATAGAATGGAAGAGTTAGGTTTCAAAATTAGGGGAAAACTCTTTAGTTATACATGTTGTGCCCTAATTTCTCAAAAATAACACATCACAAGATGACCTTAGGATTTAGGAGACAATATCCCACACAAATTTTGAGTTAAATTTGATTTTTATGCCACATGGGACTAAGTCGCCCAAGGTGGCCACTTAGTCCACCTGGGAAAATTTAAGTGGTTTTCAAGAACGAAAGTGTGATTAATGATTTTTTCGGGATTAGCCTTCCGAAACACACTTAAGTAGGACCTATAAGTGCATTAAGGGGCCATTTTAGCATAAGAAAGGGTTGATTTTTTGATGAAAAGCCTAGGAAAGTGTGAGAGTTTGTTACAACTCTTTACAACACTTTGAAATAAGGCTTGGAAAGGGGTTATTTAGGGGGTAAGATGCCAAAATATGATGAAATTAGGCACACAATTATCCTTTTCTTCAAAGGTATACAATTTTTGGTAGCACTTTTAGTTCCCACTTTAGTGAGAGGATGAACTTGCTTCAAACTCATGCTAAAGTAGCCAAATTGTGTCAATGGGGATGGTGAAGAATGAAAAAGATGAAGGAGGTGGTTAAGCCCCCCAGGATTCAAGATCCTAAGTCAAATCGACATAAGTGCAAAAGGACACATTCAAGGGTGAATGATTTGCAGCAAAACAAGATACATGACTATGCGATGACAAGAACTAGAGGAAAGAGAAGAATAGAAGTAAAAAGGTTGGATCAAGCTTAAATCATTTGTCTAGCTAGTTGTGGATCAGATCTAGGTTTTTTTTCCAAAAAACATACTCACTCTAAGGTGATGGAACTCATGGTTGTTTGTCGGGTGAGAACTCCAAAGAAGTGGTTTAGTGAGAAATTTATACTAGTGTTTCGACTTCCCACCGTATAATGAGAAATTCATGCCAATGTGTTGGCTTCCCATTATACTAACCATACCAAAGTTACCCTACTTGATAACTTTGATAAGGCACCACAATTCTTTTGTTGTAAATGTTTTTGAATATTATGTAATGATTTTGTTGAAGGGGATTTTTATTTTTTCATGTAAGTTCTTCTTCTTAGGGAGAATTGTGCCTAATGTCTCCAAGAGAGGACAAGTCAGGGTGTCAGATCGTTATCCATGGGATACCTCATTCACATTAAGCCACTTCAGTTGATCGTACACTCTTGGAAGGAATCAAACCCAATGACACCACCAAGAAGAGGACACATCAAAAGGAAAGAAAAATCATGCCATGGAATTTTGTAAAAATATGTCATCTATGTATGCCCCCACTTTAAAGCGGTTGCTACACCATTACTGCGAGAAATTGCTTTAAAGTAAAAGAGGACATGAGAGCTTGTTTGGAAATCCCTATGCCAAGTCATATGTTTCTGATAAGCTACATCATGAAAAGGGGAGTATGGCACATGTGATTCAACTTAAGACATGTTGTCCACATTCCAAGCTTGCTCTTATAGGTTCATGAAAGGTTAACGACTAGTCAAGAGAGACAACAAAAAGTGACATATGGGGATAAGGCCACTTAGCCCCTTGCCCCCACTTAGTGCAGGATAAAGTTGAACCTAGAATGGATGATGATTTTCTACTCCTTTGTAATAGTGAGTATGCTATGATCCTACAACTATTACATGAGAAGGAGAAGAAACTAATGTTATTTATGTGGGTAAGGAATCAAAGTTTTAGAAAAGTTGGCCTTGATTGTATACACTTTGTCATAAATGTGAGTAATGTCATTGTAACTTGGTTGGTGTGGAACGTTGTTATGATTGAGTATCCTATTAGGTGGTTCTAAGATGACCACAACTTGTGTTTGAACTTGTGTTTGTTGTGAGGGTGGGTGGAGAATTAGAGGATTCTTAGGATGTCCCATGGGGTATGTATGAGGTTCATTGATTGAGGGGGATCTAATGGACACTTGCATATGCATAACCTCAAGGGTCTTGGGTTGATGTATCTCTAAGAAATGGAAATTGACTATCATAGTTTTACCATTTCACAAGCAATACATATTACTATTTCTTGAAAGGGGTGCAACCATGTTGTTTTCTTGCACCATGATACCTACCCTAGTAGGAGAGTGTATTGGAGAACTACAAACAAGATGTTCAGGACATTCATTATTTGGTTTGTTACAATGGAATCGATCGTAATTAAGGGAATGATCCATGGTTGAAGTGTCGTGTTCTATAAGATTCTCATGGTTCTCATCAATTGGATCTTGTAACACCATAATATCATCTTCACTAATAGGAGAGATATTAGGAGGAAATTTGATTGTTGTGATTGTCGATGATTGCATTTTGTTTCTCTAAGGTTTCATTTTCTTGTGCCATAACATCTATCCTAGGAAGAGAGATTTTTGGAAAATGACAAAAAATAGGTTCATCACATGTCATGATTAGATTTGGAAAAGTAGCTTCATTGCTCATAGGAGAGGCACTAAGAGAAGGATAACTAGGAATTATATGGTTACCAATGATTGGATTTTTTTGTTCAAATGGACGCTTCCAAATGTGAGGAACATTAGGAGGGAGAGAAATAATGCTATAACTCTCAATCATTGGATTGCTTGATACCAACATATCCTTATTTATTAAAGCATGATAAAAAATAGGGGAGGTGTTGGGAGATGATTGAAGATTAGGTAAGGTAGTAACCATGATTTTAGCTTCATATGTCATAAGGTCTTTGAAAGGGGGAGGAGGAGGAGGGAAATCAAGACTTTCATGATCTTCAATGATTGTCTCCTTTCCGCAAGATACCTTCGTCACCAATGGGAGAGATATCAAGAGTATAACAATTATGATTATCATGATTATCGATGATTGCACCCTATTGTGTCAAAGCTTTAGTTAATGATCGAGGTGAGATGAATTCATCAAGAGATTCATCTAACATATCAAAGTCATCGCTACAAAAGGGTTTAAGAATTTTGTGAGTGGTTTCTTGTGATGTTAATTTTTTGTTTTTTGTTTTCTAAAGAATCTGATTTAAATGATCCAAGAACTAATGTGGAAAATGAAAATTGCAAAAGTCTAATACTATCCACAAGTTCCTTGAATGCTATTTCTAATAAATGAAATGTAATATAAGCTATGCAAAATTAAAATGCAATGTAAAGACATAGGATGAAATTAATTTTTTAGATTTCAAAGAAGGTAATTTACAAATTACACTATGTCATGATCTGAAAATGAAATGTTGTAAATTGTAAAATTGAATTTAAACAATGCATAAAATGGGCTAATTTAGGCTAATCTAATGAAATGCATGTGACATAAACACAACCAATTGATACATATAGTTAATGGCACAAAATAGAAGCTTAAGAATAGGGTTTTTAGCTCTATAAAATGTTGTTTCAGGGCCATAAACGAACTAAGTCGCCTAAGGTGGCGAATTAGTCCTACTGGGAATTTTTTTAGAATTTTTAGAATTTTTGGATTGATTTGGGTGGTTTTTGTGTTGTATGAGGTAGACCTAAGATGTAAATGAAAAATTTCAAAAAAAATCAATGATTTGAGATGCAAAAATGCAACCTATATGCACTGTGACTAAGGCAAAAAATTGAAACCCTAGAATGCAACTTAACTAATGAAAAATGAAATGCAAGCTAATTCTAGGACAATGATGGGCTCTAATTTAGAAAAGAAAGGTATTCAAAAGGCAGGTTCACCAAAATGAACCACAAATTTTAGGGGAAAGATGGCTCTCTTTGCAGTTCTAGGGTTTTCACCTAGAAGGAGAGAGGTCTTTCACACCTAAAATCTAGGAGGTTTCATTTAGAATTAGGGGTTTGATATATGTGATGTGAAATGGAATGTCCCTAAGTACTATAGAGTAATAAAATGAACTAATTATGAAATGTAAATTAATGAAATGCAAAAGTGCTGGAAAACACAATGTTGTATGCAAAAGACCTAGAAATGAACTATGAAATGCAAGTAAACTATGATACAAATGAAAGAGGATAATGAGGTGCACCTGGAAACTAAAGAGGGATAAGATGGAGGTTTGGAATCCTAAAAAAAAATTGATGTAGAATTTAACTAGGACACTTGTGCAAATCTGGGTGACTTAGTCTAGTTTCTAAGAAAATCTGCCAGAATAGGTTTTAGACAAAAAGGTACTCAAATCTACAGAAAGCCATTTTCATGCTTGGTAGTGGGACTAATTCACAATTGATGGAAACTTAGTCCACTTTCAAGTTTCAGGAAATTTTAAGGTGCACTCTATAGCCCTTGGTTTGCACTTCTACTCGTGACAAGTTTCTAGATCCAAAACTACAAAATTCGGTCTGCAAGTGTTCTTCCAAGCTTCTTTTAGGATTTTTACCACCTTGAAGAGCTTTTACAAAAAATTTAAGACTTTTCCACCTTTTTTCTTTCCAAAATCTACACACATGACCTACAAACCACACAAAGAGGGAAATTTTTTTGAATGTTAGGGCATGAGGGTTTACCTTGGTGAAACCCCTTTTAGATAATCAAATAAAATGAATAAACAAGATAATAGAGCATGGAATATGAGACAATGGAACTAGTACCTTGCCATGATGGCGTATATTGAGTTGTTGTATCAATGGAGGAAGATTCAACCCTTGAATGCTCAAACCCTAGCTTGCCTGAGAAGAGTGATGAGAAGAGTGATGAATAGAAGATTGAGTGAATGAATAGAATGGAAGAGTTAGGTTTCAAAATAAGAGGAAAACTATTTATTTATACACATGTGCCCTAATTTCTTTAAAATAACACATCATAGGTCGACTTAGGGTTTAGGGGACAATATCCCACCATAATTTTGAGTTAAATTTGATTTTTATGCCAGATGGGACTAAGTTGCCCAAGGTGGTGATTTAGTCCACCTGGGAAAATTTAAATTCTTGTCAAGAATTAAAGTGTGATTAATTACGTTTGTTGGGATTGTCTTATGAAACACACTTAAGTAGGACCTATAAGTGCATTAAGGGGTCATTTTATCATAAGAAAGGGTTGATTTGTCGATGAAAAGACTAGGAAAGTGTGAGAGTTTGTTACAACTCTTTACAACACTTCTAAATAAGGCTTGGAAAGGGGTTATTTAGGGGCTAATATGCCAAAAATAGGATCAAATTAGGCACAAAATTATCCTTTTCTTCAAAGGTATACAATTTTTGGTGATAGAATAACATCACCACAATATAACAAAATGCTCTCCAACATTAGCAATCTCCCTCAAAACAAGTGAGACCAAAAAACTCTACAATTATACTAAAGTAAGACATTAAAGACAACACATAAGGGATCTATGGATTTGGGGTTAGTATGTTCTTTGATACAATGTTTTTAGAGAGCTTGGAACTGTCATCATCCCCAAAATACACATAGAACTAGAAGAATGACACAAAGAGAGTGAAAACAAAGAAAACCTTTTTGTGCAACATGGAAGAGAAAGAGGGTGTGTCAACACCTTGTGTCATCCCCAAAATGAAAACATTAGACAAATGAAAAAGGAGCAACATAAAAGGAAAAAGGAAAAATAAGAAATCAGGGTTAGTGGGTGGTTAATCATTTTTCTTCTATGGGTATACCATTTTTGGTTGGGTTTCATAGTATGCTACATAACTTGTATTAGTCAGGCTCTCCTGTAGTAAGGATTGAGTTTAAAGACTTGTTTTCTGTAAACATTTTTATAAATAAATAAAATTTCAGTGGTTTTGCCACTTTTATGAAAAAAAAAAACATGAAGGAGACATGAATGTATCAATGCCTTACATCATCCCCAAAAGGGAAACAAAAGATAAAGATAAAGATAAAAAGTGAAAGAGATGCACGATATAGAGAAAAATGCAGGTACAAATAGTGGAATTTCACGAAGAGAGAGAGAACATCGAACATAACATCACAGGGGATCACATCATGCATATGAAATCACATGAAAGAAAATGAAAAAGAAATTATGCAAAATAATGATAAGGCAGATGCAAGTCAACCTATGAGAAAGTCATCCGCCTTGCAATCTTAGTCTGTATAAGTGGAAGGTAAATGACGAACTTAAGGGACAACAAAAAATGCATTAATAGGACAAGCTAACAACTTCTTTCCCCATTGAGTGTCAAGTAAGGATGCGCCGAGGTAGATGATGGAAAAGTTCATGTAATAGTGAGAATAGAATATTTTACAACTATTATATGAGAAGGGGGGGAACAAGGCTAGGCAATCACACGATGTCATTCATTTCCATCAAAGTGAAAGTTTTTCAATATTAATTGGAATACATGGCACTCATTGCTACTATATCCGAGAATTTGATGATATGTGCAATGTGGGACCTTAGCACCCTTAGGATAGAAAACCAATCTATTCATAGGTGGAAATGTTATTAATTATTTATTTAAAATAAATTGTAGCTTATCTTCACTTTCATGTGGTAAATGGGGAGGTTGTAGCTTTTGCAACTTGTAAGGTATTTTTCACTTGATAGATTCACAAAATTCTCTAGTTGAACATTGAGGAGGACTTGAGGAGATCCTCTCATTGTTATGAATCATTGGATTTTCTTTAGGAAGAAGAACATTCAAATCGGGATGATGATCTAAGATAACCATACTATTGCTAGGAAGCCTAAGATATTCTTTGGGAACATGTGTGTTGCAAGGGGGATCTTGATATCCTATCCCCTTTGTAGTTTCATCAATTGATGTTTGTTCTAGGAGTTGATGAATTTCATGTTCACTTGTTGTATCACATCCTTGTTTGTTCAAGATTTTGAATCCTTTTCCATATGTTTCTTGAAGATTGATGGGAGTGTTTGTTACTTTGTTATTTTAAAATGGTTGAGTGTTTTCTTGCTTAGAGGAACTAGGTTCACCTATTGTAGGGAACTTAGGTTCAAAAAAAATTTCGGGATATAAGTAAGCAAACATCTCAAGAGGTGGTATTATAGGGGGATTTAGTTATTTCATGGATGGGTAAAATGATGCATTGGCTTCAAGGTTGTTAGGACAATCATTTAGGAACTTATTGATGTTGTCATGATCTTCTCAAATGATGTAAACATCATGAGGAGAACATGCATTAGGAGTTGAGTGAGCATGAGTCAATTCAATGTCATTAGGGTCATGTCCAAAAGCATAACTTGAAACATCCACTAAGGATTTTAATGACATCCAAAGTTGGTTAAAGCACATATACATGATATAAATTTTAGACTCTAAACTATGCAACAATGTTGTAAATGCAATTTTGAATTTTAAGAAATGCACAAGATGAATGAAATTAAGTTAGATGCAATGATTTGAATGAAATAGAAATTTTGCAAGCTGAAACAGAAAGGTAACAACAACAAAGAAAGACTCAGAAAATGAACTTTAAATGCTAGAAAATGCAGTGAAAAATATGCAAAGGGACTGATTTTCCCATGGTGGAAAATGAGTCTAGGTACTGGTTTTTTTGAAAATTTTTAGAATTTTTGAGTTGGATTTTATGCTTTTTATGTTTTCTAATGAAGATATGAGATGCAAATGTAGAATTTGATTGATTTTCAATGAAATTAAGTGCAATAATGCAAGATAAATGAGATTTTCACTAATGAAAAACTTGAAACTATAGAATGCAAATTAACCAATGCAAAATCTATTGCAATGTTAATGCAAGCTAAATCTAGGATGTAGATACAATCTAAATTAGAATTATGATGCTCTAAATGTAGGTTCACAAAAATGAAATGGTGAAAATTATGGGCCTGTCTTTTTCTTCTAGGGTTTTGGACCTAAAAGGAGAGAGGCCAATCTTAATCTACTTCACTCAAGAACAAACCCTTGAGATTTCAATGCAAAGGAGATTGAAATTTGGAAAATGGAATATTCTAGGGGATGAATGATGTCAAATGAGGGGTTCACCACTAAGTTTGAACTTGGAAAATATAATGAATTCCAAAACATAATGTGATATGCAAAATGAGCTAGAAAGATGAACAAAATGTAGTAAAAAGCTATGAAACTAAAAATGTGCACATGGAAGATTGAAGAAGGTAGAATGGGGGTCTGGATCACTAAAAAATATGTTGTTGAAGTTGATTGGAACTCATTCACCAAGCTAGGAAAATCAGTCCAATTTATGGGAAAATGCATTGGAGCAGGTTTCAATCAAAAGATATCCAAATTTGTAAAAATCCTTATCAAGCCTATACAATGGGACTCATTTTCCAAGAGTGGTGAATCAGTTCCCTTCTACTTTTTCATAAGTTCTTAACCGTATTTTTTTGTCTCTCACTCTACTCTACTATTTTTGATTCGTTTTTAGATCTGGATCTAGAAAATACCACCTGTAAGTCTTCTCCAAGCTTCTCCAAGGCTTGATGATAACTTTGACAATTTTAGAGACTTGCCAAGTTTCCTCCAACTTGGCTTCTTGGAAAATCTACAACCTAGACCTGCAAATCACACACAAGAAGAGGGGAAGTTGTTATGGGTTAGAGAATAGGGGTTTTCCTTGGTCAAACCCCTTGTTGGTAATTAAACCTTGAAATGAAAGAAAATACTTAAGGAGAATGATGAATGAACAATTGTCAATGTTGCAACTCACCAAACCCTAGCAATAAGGTGTTGCAAACATGTAAGTAATGGCTCTAATGGATTTACACTTGGAATCTTGGTTGATGTTGATATATCTTTGAATGAAGCACTTGCTTGAATCACAAACCCTACACCATAATTGTTAGCTCTAAAATAACATGATGCAAGTAATCTTTGACATGATGATTGCCACTTGAAGAATCTCTAGAATGCCTAATAATCTACCCTTGAATTTTTTGAATTGTCTTGCTCAAATATTCTTGTGAACTCAATTTTCTATAAGGATGCTCTCACAAAAGTCTTAGGTGAAAATGAGTGAAAGAACCTTGTATTTATACTCAATTATGCAATAATTCTTGAAATTACAACACTAAAAGCTGACATCAGATCTAGGAGAATAAAATCCCACCAAAAAATGAATTAAATTTGAATTTTGGTCACACGAGACTCATTCGCCCAAGGTGGAAAATGAGTCCCATCACACATATGTATTGGACCAAAAATGAAAAGTTCCTAGAAATGTGTGAAACCTGCATCAATGCCAAAAAGACCTAGGTGGGACTCATTCACCTAAGGTGGTGAATGAGTCCCAAATACTAAATTTGGGCCACACAAGCTAGGAACACCTAAATTATGATTGGTTATTGATTAGTATCAGGATTATCCTCAAAAATATGTAATAAATGACGCTTGTGGATGCAAAATAGAGCCAATTAAAGATAAGAAAGTCCAATTATCAATGAAAAGCCTAGAGGAATGTGAAAGTGTGTTACAACAGTTTGCAACAATCCAAATAAGACAAGATTAAGATTAATTATGATTAAAATTATATTTAGTTAATTGATAAAACCCTAGAAATGTGTGAAAGTATGTTACAACACTTTACAAAACCTTATCAAGGCACCATTAAAATACATTATTTCACAAGGGCCCAAGACCTAATGTGAATGCATTATCCACATTACAACACTAAGTCAAGGTAACATTAAGCCAAATCCACAAAGAGGACCCAAACGAGTGTGAAAATTTCCAAGGACCCATTTTTCGACACTACATTTATTATGCCAAAGATATAGTTCCACTGAAGCACAAAAAACTCGTCAAATAGATTAAAATATAGACACCTGTTACTCACTACATTTGGGGGTCATAGGCATTATATCTCACCCTCAGATAACCACACTTGGTCACTTTCACATATTTTTCATCACACACACTGCACTTTATCCATGCAACAACTCAACTTGTATTTATACTATATCTAATGTAAAATAATATCAATTAGGTCGACCTTAAGGAAATATATGCATGCCAACCACATGCAACATCAAATAGGCTAGCACCAAACACTTCCACAGTATAAAGAAGTGAAGGAAAACCATGCCAAAACTTAACTAGGATCCAAATATACACTAGCACACTTCTCAACACTTCCAAAAAAATAAGTTGTCCTCCATAATTAGCGCTAGCATGCTAGGTCAGACAAACCATACACTAACACTAACAAGTGACTCCAAATAGGCCTCTCTAGGTCTATAAACATCTTTGAATATTCTACATCATCAAAATATTCACCCTTACTACTTCAACCACCTAAAATTTAAGCATACATTAATTTTATGCAACCAAACATAATAGAACAAACATCCAACACACCAAACAACCTAACGGAGCACAAAACACCTGAAACCTAAAGGAAAGGTATATACAATCAATAAAATCACACTCCTAGATCCTCAAGCCAAGAACCTTCACTGCATAGAAATGCAGAGTAATCTCATTTCTCCTAGACACCCTATTTTACCAAAAAAACATACTGTCAAACATAACTTTCACTACAGAATGATCCAAAACCTAAAACTCTAGATATAAAAACTTCAAACACCTCTGATCATCTTTTCCAAACTACACAATTATATCTTTAACCATGAAGAAATGTAGAGAAAAATATAAAACACCACTTTGTCACACTGAACTCTATTTTATACAAATTTTATCAAAAGCACTTGGAAACCAAGTGAACCAACTGTATCAACAATACTACTTATCACATACATAAATGAAAACATTTATAACATCACCACAATATAATGCAATGCTTTGCAACATTAATAATCTCCCTAAACACAAGTGAGACCAACAACATCTGCAGTTATACTAAAGTAAGACATCAAAGACAACACCAGTATTATGTTGACATCAATACCACCAACTCCAGGAATCATCAACACTATTATTATTCTAAAATCTCTTGATACAATCAGTTGACATTAATGACAACACCCAAAAAACTCACAAATATCTCAATATTCCAACAATCTCCCCCTTTTTCATTGATGACAACACCCTTTCTAAAAAATTATCAACAATAAAAGAATACCAACAACTCTACAACAAGCAATACTCCCCCTGATTGAGTTAACTCTTTACTCTTCATACTCACAATCTCTTGCTCCTGAACACTTTCTTGTCCTATGATCTTAAAACCATTTTCTCTTTTGTACTATTCTTTTTGAACCATTATTACTCTTCACATATTTATTCTCCTCCAACATTGACTCTCTTTACCCCTTTTCTCTTTTTCTTTTCAGAAAATATTTCTCCATACATTGCACCAACCAGTAACCACTACTACCTAATCCCCCTAAGAGGTAGCCTTCATCAATTCAAAACAAAATAATAAATCTTGAATTTCTCCACTAGACCGATGCACATTCTTATACATCTAGTTGAAAGAAGGATCGGTAATAACCCCTAACTTCTATCAAAGATACTCAAAAGTATCTTTAGGAAGAGCCTTCATGAAAATATTTGCAACTTGATCCTTTGTAGGCACATACTCTAGCTTCACCTCATTTTATGCAACAATCTCTCTTAAGAAGTGGTACCAAATTGAGATATATTCTGTTCTTGAATGCATCACTAGATTATTTGATATATTGATTTCACTTGTATTGTCACATAGGATAGAAATAGTTTCATCATATGATATTATAATATCTTTCAATGTTTTCTTCATCCACAACATTTTTGTGTAACAAGATGCTACTGTAATGTACTTTTCCTCTGTAGTAGATAATGACACTGAATCCTACTTCTTACTTTAAACCATGAAACTAATCTACTTCCAAAAAGAAAGCATCTCCACTTGTACTTCTATCATCAACACAATGTTCCCAATCTACATCATTATAGGCACTTAAAGAGAAGTGAGTATCCTTTGGATAGAAAATAGCATAGTTTGGAGTGCCTTACAAATATCTAAATATACTCTTTATTGTTTCCACATGTGATTATCTAGGATCTTCTTGAAATATGTCCATAAAATAAACTAGCTATAAGATATATAGTCTAGTATTAGTTATATATATCAATCCACCAATAATCTATCTATGCATGCTCTAATCAGCTTTAGGAGATTCATCATTAATCTTTCTCAACCTGCAACCAATAACCATAGGATTGCATATGGGTTTAGATCCTTCTATTCCAAACTTCTTCAGAATTCCCTTAACATATTTTGACTGTGAAATGAATATTCCTTTTTCTTTCTGATTGATTTATAGCCCAAGGAAGAAATTCATCTCCCCAAACATAAAAATCTCAAATTATTTTTGTATTTATTCTACAAACTTCTTGCACATACCTTTATTTCCTCCAAATATTATGTCATCTACATACATTACCACAATCAAGATTTGTTCTCCTTCAAATTTGAAATACGGATTTCTAGATGTATTACCTTTATTGAATCCTTTTTGTAATAAGTACCTATAAAATCATGCATACCAAGCTTTAAGAACTTTCTTGAGACCATACAATGCCTTCTTCAATTTTCAAAACATATTAGGATTATATGATAATTGAAAGCCTTATGGTTGTTCAATGTATACCTCTTCTTCCAATTCACCATTCATGAATGTAGGCTTCACATTCATCTGATAAACCTTGAAATCCTTATGTGTTGCAAAGGATAAAAACATCATAATTTCTTCCATTCTCACCATCGAAGAAAATATTTCCTCAAAATCTATTCCTTCCCCTTGCGAGTAGCCCTTACACAAAACTCTAGCCTTATTTCTGACTTTTCCATTCTCATTTAGCTTGTTTCAGAATACCCATTTAGTTCCTATTACATTCTTGTTTGTGGGTTTTGGGACTAATTCCCAAGTCTAATTATTCTCAATCTAAATCAATTATTTTTCCATAGCTTTGGTCCAATTCTCATCCTTACATGCTTCAATAATTATCTTAGGTTATCCTTTGGAAAGTAGACATAAATTTACTTGTTCTTTTGTAATAGCAACTTTCCTTCTTGTCAACATGATGTTGCAAGAATGAAAGTGTTGTGGAAAGGTTGAAGGTGTTGTCATTGATGTCAACCACTCAACTAGTTATCTACTAGTTTCTAGGCTATATATGTCGAGGATATTGAGAAAATTGTAATAAATATATGTTGCATGTGTTCAGTGGTTGCTCCAGTTTTTGGTCCAAATTTTCTCCTGTGGTTTTGCGGTTCAAATATGTTGTTCATGGTTGTTAGTAGATGCTATATCTAGAATTTTTGTTTCCAATTTGTTGTGCAGTGTAAGTTGTGTTCACCAGTTGTGAACTATGGTTTTCTATGTTTCTAGTTGAGGTCCGAGATAAATTTAGTTGGTCCATATTTCTCTTTGATGAAGTCTTATAACTTGTGGTTCTATAGTTGTGTTTCCCTGGTTCTATTGAAGATATTTTTGGAATTTGAAAGATTCATGATTAATGTTTCTATGTGTTTTACATTGTTTGGACGACCTTGTGTGAAATACTACTTTCAAGGATGATGAAGCATGTTGGATCTTTTTGGGTCCCTTGTAGCATGTTGTATCACTCCTCTAATTTTCTTATGTTCTTAGACAATTCTTTTATTTTGATATACTATGATACTATGATGTTGTTATTTGATTGCTGACATTATAGCGATGATGAATTCTATTTTGAAATTTGATGGTACAGTATATTGATGATTATTGATTATGACATGCTTTTTGGTTAGCATAGTTGATTATGTGAGTTGATATTGATATATGTTCATATGTAGTTATTTGATTTTTTAGTTTTGTCAGTTTTGATGTGACACTGTATTGGTGAAGGGGACGGGATTGCATCACTCACTTGTGAGCACCTTGTGATTCCGCTATTTTTCCTTCACAGTGTGATTGTTCATGATCTATATACATTTATGACATATTTTTTGATTGCAAGATTGCAGGTACAGGACATCGACTCCACCTGGATTCACAGGTTTGAGCATGTCCATTGCCCAACATAATAGTTTATTGGGAGGTAGTAATAGGATTTCCTTGTCAAACCACAACCCTAGTCATAGTGTGTCATCAGTTCTTGTTTTGGTCATCCTTTGTTGTCATGTTGTCCCCATTTTCCTTGTTTAATTATTTAGCAAGGTATGCTCTGTGGGAAATTAATGATGTTTATAATTTTTTTAATTGATTATTTATTCAATTGTTGTTAAAAGCTTTAAATTTGATTTAATTAATTAGATTTAATTTATTGTGTAAAGTAATTTAATTATTTAGATTAAATATATTTTACATAGTGATTGAAATTAATCAGATTAGATTTGATATTTAAGTTGTTAGATTATAAAAGCTTTGTTTAATTAATTATTTAAATTAATGAAAGGAAGTTGTGAATTTAAATGAATGGATAATTAAATTAATATTTGATTTTGAATTATTAAATAAACAAATATCTTAAAATATCTTGAAGAAATATCTTGTGATTAATTTGGGAAGATATTTTGGATTGTGACATGAGTTAGAAATTAATATCTGGTGTTGGGAAATAATTCACAGAGAGAATAATTGCATTAACTGAAAGAGGGGAAAAGGCTATTTCATGGGAATGAAAAAGATCTTTTGTGGTTGTTGAAAATTTGAAGAAGTTCTCAAAAAATTGGCTTTGGTTTTGTTTTAAACTTTCTCGAAAGAGGATTATTTTGGAAGAGGCTTTAAAAATTTTGGAATCTAAAGGCGAGGCTATAATTCAACTTCAATTCTTCAAGATTCAGAAATAGGTTCTTTATTGTTTTTATTTAAATACAAATTGGAAAGGCTATTAGATTTAGTTATTGTCTTGGAAATGATTTCCTGTACAAGGAAGAAAATTTCTTTGTTTAAAGCTTTGATATGTTTTGAAATTGGAAAGATTGTCGTGAAAGATTTAGAACCTCTATAGGAATTGATGTTAAACAATAGAATTCCTAGAAAGATTTTATAGAGAAATTTGAAAACCTTTGTAGGAATAGATTTAAAACTTCTTATAAAAATTTATAGAGAATCTTTGATTGTATTGGAAATATCTTCTAGTAGAAGACTACTGTTTTTCTTCCAATTATATTTATTTGGCTAGGGAAATTATAATCCTCTGGTAAATTTGAAAATATTCCACTGTAGAAACTTTTTGTGAAAAAATTGCTCTTCAGAAGCAATCATTTGATATATTTATATATACATATATATATATACTAATATATATACATATACATATATAATATATATATTAGTAGATACATATATATACATTATATGAATTCCCTGTAGAAAACTTATTTTAAAAAAACCCAGACTGTATTTCTGTATGGCGATTTTTTATTTAATTGCAAGTTTTTAATTTTGAATTTTTTTATAAGTATAAATTTTTGTATGGGGGTTGGGGGCTACCCCCATAGTCACCACCCCATAGGGGAGGCGGGCTATGAAGGTAGCACCCAATGTCGCCTTCACAAGCCACACCCCCTATGAAGGGGGTTTGGCTTTGTAAGCCCAACCAGGATCAATAATGGCACCCGAACTTTTCCATCTGCCCTTTTTACTTTATTTAATAGTTTTCTAAAAATATATATATATAATATAAAATATATTTATATATGTATGAATATATTTATATGTAAATGTAGATTAATATATATATATATATTTATATTTATATATTTACATTTAATATTTGTTTGGAAATTGTAATTGATTTTTTAAATACTTAAATAATATATATATATATTTGTATATATATAATTATGTATATATTCAAATATATATATTTAAATGAATTTTTAAATAGGTGCATGTAAATGCACAAATTGTGTGTTTTTAAAATGAAATGATTTAAAAGAGGGAAATTGATTTTTATATCGATATAATTGGGAAATTGAATTAAATATTTAGATTTAATTTCTTTATTGACTATAAATGACATTGTATTGAGCTATATTTATTTGAAGCAATGTATTATTATTTTTCTTGAAATGGATATTGGATTAAGGAAATCCTAATGATAGTTTAATTACTTTCCTGAATTTCTTATTTAATTATGATGTCTTTTGTTCACACAAGTTGGGAAATCTATCAGTTGTGAATGTGTAAGCCTTCCAGATGTTGTAATTTTATGTGGGGGTTGTTGTGATATTTTGGTCAGCCCTTTATTTTCCTTGGGTAGTGCACTTGGTTATGATTCAGTTTAAACACCCGGTTACTACGAACGAGATGTGTTGCCTCTTGTATTATGGTTGGGATTCATTATCCATTTAAGTGCACTTTGTTTACCCTTGGTTTATGGATTAGATCCTTATGTTGTCAGTAGGGGAGTGGCTCTCAATGGGGGCTAACGCACAAAGTGGTGCTAGGGTAACTCATGTGAGAGTTAGATAATTCAGTGGAAATTAAATAAAATTATTAGGGGAAAGGGTAGCTTTAAAACAAACAACTTGTTCATTGTGCCTCACTCATTGGGTCAAGGGCTTGTTTAGACTTGAGATGAGATGAGAAGGCTTGGAATGGTAAGGTCAGTATCTTGTCCCTTTGAAAGATATTTGACTTTGCGTCGGTTTGCATGTGGGGTCGCGAATCGTGAGAGGCTACCAGGGTAACCCAAGATGGGGGTCGGGCCTAGGAAGATCTACCAGGGCAACCCATGCTTCTTTGTGATGAAACTCCTCCTATGAAAATAGTTTGTATTGTTCAATTGATGTACTTGATTCTTTTACTCTGGAAATAATGTAACCTTTATGTTATGCATTGTACTTGTGTAGTTTAGTCTTGTGATTGTTTGTGTCTTGAGGTTGTTGGTTATGTCTAGGAAGCCCTTTTACTATCTCCTAGCATGGGGGTGGGCCTTCGGGTACCATGTGGTTGGGTGGAACGTTCACCTTACACCGTTGGGTTTCCACTTCTTATTCATGATGGCAAGATCTTCCAGATTGGAGAGCTCACATGTTCCAATTGCTTTGCACCATCTCTTATGTTCTATTGGATCAGTTGGAAATCTATTTATATGTACTACTCCTCATTTTTATTTGAGGAAGATACTTGTATTATTTTAATTGTAATATCGATTGTATGATCTACCTCATTTTGGAGATGAGCCTTGTAACTACTATATTGAATGATTACAATCTATGAATGGTTTTAATATGTATTTTGTATCTTATGAAATAAGTTTAATGTTATTGGATCTATGTTCTTTATTTCATGAGTATAATTTATATGTTATGGATTAGTTTACTTTTTTTTTATATGGGATTCAAATGTAAGCATTGTCATGTACCTTAGAGGATGTATGCGTTAAGTGTAGTTTACTTTACTTATTGATAATTGCTCTTAAAAAAAAAATTGTTACACTTCTATTGTATTTGTCTCGTCCTCTAGGGTTATGTGGTGGGGCATTACACATGTGTTTGGGTCACCCTCATTCTAATTCCACCCTAGGATTTGGATTTGGATGGCCAACTTTGGATATGTTTCAAAGTTGAAGATGGTATAAATGCAAGAAGAGTTAATGATGAAGTTAATATGTAAGAGCGAAGAAAAAGAGCAATAATAGAAAAGAGAAATTTTAGTTTGATGCAACATTGATTCTATTCAGTAAGTGTGTGTGTGTTGCGAGTGTGGGAGATGAGTGTGAAACTTAACGATGATTTTTTGGATGTACTGAGAAGAAGGTGAACTCTATCATTCATGCAAGTTGATCAAGTGACTGTGGTGGAATTATTTGTTGCATTAGGATTTTAGTCTCTCTATAACAATTCTTCTTTGTTTTATTTGTGTCTCTGTGGTAGTGAGATCTTCGAGTTGTAGCCCTATTGGACAATGAGTCCGTGTTCCAGATAGTGAGTCCTTATTTTAGGCAGTGAGCCTTATTTCAAGTAGTGAGCCCTGTTTCAGGGAATGAGCCTTTTGTAATCAATTTTGATATTCTCTATAGTGTGAGTTAATCCTCACTGTGGTTTTTCCCTCATTGGGTTTTCCACATAAATTTGGTGTTATTGTGTTTATGTGTTGGATTTGAGTTTCTGCATTGACATTTGATGATTAATCATTTAAGTAGTTTTAAGTATTAGTTCTGGTGACTGAATTAAAGGTTTAAACCTGTGACAATTGATTCACCCCCCTCTTAGTTTCCCTATTAAATAGATGCCTCTACTCTTATCACTAATGATCTGATCTTCAGAATTATTCTTCTACACATACATAGGAGTCCTAGGAATCCTTTCCAGAGCTTCTTCCTCTCCAACATGCATCTCCTTTACCTTTTTATTTTATTTTTCCTTTTCTTATTCTCTACAAGAAGAATCATGAGACTCATATCCTTCTATCAATACTAATATTTAATGTGGTTCTTCATCTACTTTAAAATTTACACTTTCAACTATCTTCTTCAGCCTCTTTTTGTAGCAACAGTAAGCCTTGATTCTTGTAGAATATCAAGGAAGATTCCTTCATCTGACCTTGCATCAAAATTTCCTAAGTTTTCTTCATCTCTTTTAATATAACATTTTCTTCGAAACATTCTAAAATATTTTATAGTAGGAGTTCTTCGATACCATAGTTCATAGGGATTCTTTGAAATATTTACTCTTGCTTGTACTCTATTGAGTATGTATACTACAGTATGAATAGATCCTCTCTAATAGACATCTAGTAGATTTGATTCCTTCATCATTGTCCTCATTACTTCCTAAACTATCCTATTCTTGCTTTCCACAACTCCATTCTACTGAGGAGTTATACGGGCTAACAAATGCCTCTTTATTCCACAATCTTCAAGAAAATTGTTAAAATAATTGAATGTGAATTATCCACCTCTATCAGACCTTAATAACTTGACATTTATATGTATTTCATTCTCAGCCATAGATTTAAATGATTCAAACTTTTCTAGAGCTTTTGACTTTTCTCTAAGAAAAGTTACCAAATTAATTATAGAGTAATCATCAATTAACAACATGAAATACCTATCACCTTGAAAGCTTCTTGTTCTTGTAAGTCCACATAGGTCTATATGCACCAATTCCAAAGGTCTTGTAGCAGAATATTATTTGATATTGAACATCTTTCTTGTTTTCTTCCCAACTTGAGATTCCTTGCAAACTGCATTGATAGGATTCGTAATTCTTGGAAAATCTCTCACAACTTGAGGAGAGTTGATCCTCAAAAGGCTATCAAAATTGATGTGACACATTCTTCTATTCCATAGCCAAATTTAATTGATTTGAGTCATAAAACACTTACCATTATCACCTTTAATTTGATAAACATTGTCATCTATCCTTGCTCCTACAACATCCAAAATACTCCAGAGCTTTATTTTTTGATTTAACAACCACTATCCTAAAATATAATATCATATCCTTTTTTACAAATTTGTCCTACACTCAGAAGATTATGTCACAGATCATTGATATAAAGAAAATAATTTGTATTATTCTTGTCATCAAAACTAATTAAACCTTTTCCACGTATCTTATCAGATGTATCATCTCCAAACTTAACAAGACCACCTTAAAATTTCTCAAGTTTAACAAACTTAATCTTATCATTTGTCATATGATTTGAGCATCTACTATCAATTATCCAATGATTTTTATCCTCTTTGGCATGAAAAGAAATCAAAAAATTTCCTTTCATGTTGTGACCTGTTTTTAGAGCACTTTCCTTCATACATCTTTCAGAGTTAGTAGAATTAGTTCCAACATTTAGAGCCATGAACAAGCATTCATCATTTTCATCATCTAGGTAGTTAGATTCATCGTGAGATAAACTAAAATCTTCTGTAACATAATAAATTCTCTTGACATATTTACCTTTGTTATCCTTATATTTTTCATGTGAAACTTTGGCTAGAAATCTTGAAGCATAATGACCTATCTTTCCATAATTGAAACATTTGAAAGGTAATTGTTGTCACATAAAATTCCACCCTACTAAACAAGAGTTCAATGTTCTCATGAAACAATGGAAACAACCTCGAGGTTGTGGGACCTTTTGTGAATGAGGTTGAATCTCTGGAGAAGGCCAACTTCCTCTTCTAAACTAAGTGCAATTGTATTGGTCTAACCCAACACAATGAAAACCCTATCACTACCCTAATCTAACAAAACATAGGGGAAAAGAGATAGAAGGAGAACATGGAATGAAAGGAAGGTGATGCACCAAGATTAGAAATTCATTTCTTCCTGCTTATAAACAACATAATATGTCAAAAAAATAACTAAAACATATATTCAAACATGAAGGTAAATTGATTTTACACAAACATGCAATAAATAACAATGATAATAACTCAAATTTATTAATATACAAGCTTAGAAGAAATATTTACAATGGTAGAATGCAAGAATGCAATTTCTGCAATAGAAAAACCCCAAAGAGGCTAGAGGAAGAACCCTTTTTAAATTTACAAGTGTTGCCTTTATAGTTCAAGACTAGTTGAGATGAACAGTAACTAACCCTAACGTAGCTAGGGTTACAAATCAGAGAGATTTGATCAAGAAATAACTACTCATGAAATTACTGCCAAGAAGAGCCATGGACGCCATACTTGCCATGGAGAATCATGTGAAGAAAGACCTGGAGAGATCAAAACCAACATGCCATTCCCCTACCATGAATATTTGCTTGGAAAAGCTATGAAGAATCCTCCATGAAATCTATAATTTAGGGCATGGAATGGTCCAAAGGGACAAGAGGCAACAATAAATGAGCATGAAATCCATGGAAACCACTTGGAGAAGTTGTAGGAAGAATTAAACATTATCCTCAAACCCTAAAAGCATGCCTTAGTAGCTGAGGAGGTTGAACATTAATGGTGACGTCTAACAAAACATGCCTAATGTGGAACATCGGGGTGTCAAGCTCAAACATTTGCCTTCTACAAGATACCATAATCCCACAAGATACCACAATCCTACCAATTCATTCTTGAATCATCATAGGGTTGTGTGCTAATCGTTACCACTCTACCAATTAATGTCGCACTGCACAATACCGCTCCACTGAAGACCCTCCAACATACCATTATGATGTCATGGAAACAACCTGATGAGCCTTTACCGCCAACCCACCAGCTCTTGCTATACCACAGACCTTCCAACTGGCCATCATAATGTCGTAGGCTACTGCTAAACCGTCACTTTCCATGTACAAAAGGAAGAAGGAAACTAGAGAGCATGAAGAAGGAAGGAAGAAATTAGGTTTCAGGATAGTGGGATACCTCTTATCGAAGAAAGGTAAGAGGTAGAGGGGAAGGCCAAAGGAAGAAATCCAAAACCCCAACACTTGGTTGATTTTGGAAGAAAAGAGTGAAGTGGGAAGGAGAAGGAAGAAGAAAGTGAAAGGCTCGAAGAAGAGAGAGATTTTAGAGGTCGGGCCTTAGACTATCTGAGGTCAGAGGTCAGATTGAAGGCTTACACTTTGCAAATGAAAGTGGTAAGAGAGAAGAGGGGAGGTTGAAGGCCGAAAGGAGAAAATAGAAAAGGAGAGGAAGGAAGTAGAAGGATGGAAGATGAATTTGGGAAGACCGACCCCCAAAGCTTGAAAAATTGACACTTAGAATTTTTTTGAGAAAAGCCAAGGTGAGCTTCGATGGTTAGAGATAAGGCCTAGGGCTTACCTTAGGAGATCGATAGAAGGTAAATGGGAAGGGGGAAGGCCGAAGGATGATGGAAGAAAAGGGAAGGAAGGGGAGAAGGAGAAATAAAGTACAAAGGTAAGAAGGTAAGGGATAGTTCAAAACCTCAAAAATCTAGGACTTAGTCAATTTTAGGAACCCCCAAGGAAAACCTATACAACATGGCCCATGTAGGATCAGTTAGATCGGTTATAAATGATGGGTCATCTAAGGGTGGCATGAAATGTCAACATTTTTGGTGACTATGCGGGATTATTTCCTGCTAATCATGGAATCCAAGGGCCTTATCAATCCATTGGGCATAGGGTCATGAAGGGAAAAAATTCAATAGCTAGGCCTACTCAAAGAAAAATGAAACATGTGCAACTGCATTTAGAGGAAAGCATGAAATTTAAGAGCATACATTCCCTTAAGGAGAATGTAGAGTGTGCAAAACACTTCAAGGAAAGCAATAAACTTACAATATGTACATAAAACTAATCGGAAGCAAAGGATAAAATCTTGCCTCTATCAAAGATGAACCTTTTGAAGGAGTTGATCTCCCTCAAACCATAGTTGCAGACCTCACCTAGCTACAAACACTGCAAACTACTGCCAACATGCATGGAATTGCACAAAATTCCTGCAAGGTGAAGGGTCACTTCATTGTAAACTTTGACATAGCAAGAGAACCATATGATGAAAATTGTGTTAGACTCATCTAACATTGGTGTCTCAACTGAACATACAACAATAGGGGTGAACTTTTCTGAAGATAGGTCAACACCCAAGAGCAAACCTTTTGTAGAAGAAAGAGAACTCACCTCACAAAAGGATAGGCCAATGGGTAAATGCAAGAAGATGAGTTCACAAAACATGGAAGTTTTTTCCTTAGAAAAAAACTCGCAATCGGCTTCAACAAAACAAGATCCCATTTAGGTTCAAGGTCCCGAGCCTAAAACTAAAACAGGATCCCATTTTTTAAAAATCGAGATCCCATTTAAAAAAATTGGGATCCCATTTTGGCAAATTTTCAAAACAGGATCCCATTTTGAAAATTTTCAAAAGACTGAAAGTTCCAAAAATAGAAAGTTTCAAAATGAGATCCTGTTTTGAAAAAAATCTATTTTTGGAAACTCTCCAATTTTGAAAAATTTCCATTTTTGGCAACTTTTCAAAATGGGATCCTATTTTGAAAATTTTCTATTTTTGGAAACTTTTTCATTTTTAGCAACTTTTCAAAATGGGATCCCATTTCATCGAACCATAAAAACAATATTTTTTATGAAACGAGATCTTGTTTTAGAATGAGATCTTGTTTTTTAAAATATGAATTTTTGGTTGGGGTTTTGGCTTGTTTTTCAATTCAGGAAATGGATTGGGGACCTGAACCTAAGCTTTGGAACTAGTTTGACCTATAACTTGAAGTTCATTTCAGTGTCACAAGAAAATAATGACTTTGGACATGTCTGAAGACCTATTTTGCAGAATTTTTTGATGAAATTAAATCCCATTACAGATGGGATAGTGTAGATTCGAAATATGTATTCTTTTTACAACTAGATTATTTTTTCTATTTTTCAATTAAGTTATGATAAAAAAAGGTCCATAAACTTGAAATATCAAGGTTTTTTAGTATTTTAATAATTTTTTATTAAATTATTTTTTGTAAAACAGATTGCACCAAAACGTACTTCAGACAATTCTTTTCAATTTTTAAAAAAAATTAAAAAATGAGAAGTTTAGGCCATCTTATGCATGACATACACAACGATTTTTTGAAACAACAAATATGGCCAGTAAAAATTTAACAAAAAAACATTCAATAAAAAATAAAATTTTTTTTTGAAAACTTGCTTCAATGAGTTACAAATCTTTTCCCAAAAGGATTTTAAAAATATGATTATTTAGGTCAAAATATGGATGACGTACACGTGTATGGTATGGTAAAAAAGTGACTTTTAAACAGTGTTTTTTAGAAATGCCCATTGAAAATCATTTTTTATCATCTGGGTATTGAAATAAATTACATATTTGGAAACTAGACTTTGAGTACTACATTTTATGATTAGTGACATTTTTTAAGATTCCATCTCTAAGTGCTTAAAATTTTAAGGTCAAATGTCACAAATTCTGAAAATCAGGGAAAACACTTCCACTTTTTGGCCAAAAAGTGGACTCAACTTGCACACACCCCAATGTCAACACTGCTGACCTCCTCAATGCATGAACTAAAACAAAAAGAAAAAGTTTTCAGCTCACATAGTGATGTAAAATATACCAAATCTATTTTTGATCTAGACAAGTTATCTCTTCTTCATTCATCTCAAAAGAAAAGCTTTGAAGCTCGGGCATACTATCAAACTGAGTAGTAGGATCATCACTCTGCAAACAAATGTGTGGCTTCTCAATGGTGGATTTTTCAGTGTGTTGGATCCATGTGAAGCACTCTAACTCAATCACATTATCCATAATGCCAAAGGTCACATCTTCATCATGAATGAAGACCTCATATTGAACATTGCTACATTCAGGGACAACAAAAACAAACAAACCTCATAATTACTTGTATTGATGCACACTTCATCAACACATACCTCAAATTTTTGAGACACTTTGGGTGAAGAACTGAATTCTTCAAGTTGTCCCTTTGTTTTCATTTCTTTCTAGAAACTAGCTGCAACAAAAAATGACTCTTGGCATGTAATGGTTGTCACATCCTCTTGTATCTCCTCATTATTATGTTGATGCTCATAAAGCGCCTCTTTTGGGGGTGATGATTTGATGTTTAAACCTAAAAAAAAAAATTCTATAACATCCCATGAGAGGCCCAACAACTCAAAGTTTCAAACCTTAATAGATTGTTGATATTCATCCACAATAATAGGGGTTGGACATGTTTGTTGTTGCTGCTCCAAAACCATAGATTTATCTTCATCCACCAAGCCAAGATCAAGTTGTTTGGAGGCTTCAAGTGATGTAGGAATAGCTGATCTATCCTCCTCATCTTCAATAAAACAAGGAAGGGCATCAAATTAGAGGGTTTATTCCTCTATTGCATCAATTTTTTTCTACCTTTTTAATGTCTTGTTGCTGCAACATTGTTTCATCTTCAATTTTTTCTTGCAAAAAACCAAGATACTCATTGTCTTAAGCACATGAAGGCTCCTCCAAAACAAAAACCTCTTCACTCCTAGCCTAAAACTACTCAATAGGAGTAAAAGTTTGAGCCTCCTCAAGGATGGGTTCTTGTGAGGAATAGAGGTTTGCAAAACATAGGATCTCTAATATAGAAGATCTGCTTGATGGAACAAGAGTTTGAATGGGAGTTTCAAGGGGCTGATTGGAATTCTTGAAACTAATTTTTTTCTTGCTAACCTATTGAACAATAGGCTACTCTAAAATAGCAGGAGGGGTAATGTGCAGGATCATGATGGGCCAAAAAGTGGCGATATATAAGTGATATGATGACCCATGTGGCTGACGACTTTTTTTTACCCAAAATTGAAGAAACAAAAAGGGGTTTTAAAGGAGATTCTCAGCTTTCCACTAATATAAATTATTCTTTACTTTGAATTTAATAAATAGTTATCATTCATTTTCTATTTGAATTATGACTAAAGTCTTGATTGATAGGCTGATCAAAAAAATCTATAGCTTTCAAATGGTATCACTTTTTTGGAATCCAAAACATGTGTCACATTCTATGCTTTAAATACGATAGGATTAAAATAAAAAAAATTGAATTTCATGAAGTTTTGACCAAGTTAAGGTGGTCAGACATACGAGTTTTTATATATTTTTAAATTTGTAATAAAAAATTCATAATTAATTATTTACTTGGAAAAAAAATTACAAAAAAAATATGCATCACATCAGGACATGAGTCCTCTACTTATATCTAAAAAATTATAAAAAATTATTATAATTTTATTGTGGTTAGGGTGGTTAGATAGACACCTACTTCTTCTTTTTTCCCTAAATTTTAAGTACTACTGCATTGAAATTAAAAAAATTTCACCAAATAGACTTTTTTATTTTTTAAATAAACCTAGTAGTTTAGAAACTACATTCAATTTTATATAGATTCTATTCTTACATATTTTTGAAATAATATAGATAAATTATTCAAATTTTTACGTCAAGTTTCCTAACTCTGATTTTTCTAAATTTTCTTGCCACTTAAGGGCCTATTTTTTCCATGATGATCCTGCACATACCCGAGGGATAATAGAGGTTTCAAGAGGATTTCTAGGTTTCTTGAAACTTGGGAACTTATACTTTCTTACCTGCTCCTTAGTATGTTGTTCTGGAAATGGTGGAGGTGTTTGTTTGAATCTAGGCACATAAGGGGTTGCCTGAGTCTCTGGAAATTGTGCTAGAGCAAGGGAAAGTATGATATTTTCTTTCCTAGCAACATCATTTGATGTACACTCTTCTTGTTTCCTTCTTTTTGCCTCCAACTATTGCTGAAACCTCCATTGAGCTTCATTATTTTATTATTGTGTATAATGAGCTTGATGAAAAACTCATCATGTTGTGGGAAATAACCTTCTTGCTACCCTTGATAAGCTTGAGTATCCCACTTCTCTTGTTGTAGGTCAAGATCTTGTTGCTACCATAGCTCAATAATTTGTTCAAATAAATCCTTCACCATGGACATGAGTTCACTCTCATATTAGGGTTGAAAGTAAGAACAAGGAGCCTCTTGTTGTCCCCAAATATCACCCAACTATCTTTTGAAACCAAGAAAAATCCTTGTGGCTTTAATTATACTTAAATTATCAAAATTATGGGATTGACTAGGAGAGGGACAAGGTTGATTTTCAAAGTGATAAGTCTCTTGGAGCTATTGATATGAATGTGTAGGCATCTAAGAAGACTGAGCAAGGTGGGGTGGGTGGTATGCATTTTGAAAATATTGAGAACCCAGAAAAACAAGGTTTTATAGAATGGAATGGGAGGCATAACCAACTTGATATGGCTAATTGGGAGGTGCGAAGCTAGCATTATCATGATATAGGGGAGTGTACATGTGGTTTCCATTAAAACTATACAATTTTAAGCATGGGAAACACTTTGAAACTTTGGAAGGAAAGAAAAGGATTTCCCAACCATAGATTTTGGGTACATACCAAAAATTCACCCAAAGATGGATATTGCAGAGTTGCTAGGTGCTTATAGAATTGTCTCCAAATGCTGAAATGTTGAAGAGCACACCAACTCCTCAACAACATGAAAGGAAATTAGGCTACTTGAACCAACTAATTTTGTATGGATTCACCAAGGTGTTTGAGGATATGCCTCAAAAGGTTTAAATGTTGAAGAAAAAACCAATTCTTCAATAAAGAGAAGTGGTCCCATCGAGCGTGCTAAAAAATATTGTCACATAAAACTACACCATATTGAACAAGAGTTTAGTGTTCTAAAGACACAATGGAAACAACCTTGAGGTTGTGGGACCTTGCGTGAATGAGGTTGAATCTTTAGAGAATTTTGGCTTCCTCTTCTAAACTAAGTGTAGTTGTGTTGGTCTAACCCAACACAATGGAAACCCTATCACTACCCTAATCTAACAAATCATAGGGGAAAATAGATAGAAGGAGAACATGAAATGAAAGGAAGGTGATGCACCAATATTAGAAATGTGTTTCTTCCTACTTCTAAACAACATAATACATCAAGAAAACAACTAAAATATACATTCAAACATGAAGGTAAACAAACTTTACACAAACATGCAAGAAATAATAATGATAATAGCTAAAATTTATTAATATAAAAGATTAGAAGCAATCTTTACATTGAAAAAATACAAGAATGCAGTGCCAACAATAGAAAAAACCTAGAGAGGCTAGAGGAAGAACCCTTTTTAAATTTACAAGTGGTTTCTTTATAGTTCAGGCATAACTGATATGAATAGTAACTAACCCTAACCTGGCTAGGGTTTCAATCAAAGAGATCTGATCAAGAAATAATTTCTCATGAAATCTGCACCAGGAAGAGCCATGTATGCCATATCTGCCATGGAGAATTATGCCAAGAAGGACCTGGAGAGAGAAAAAATAGCACACAATTCCCCTACCATAAAAAATTTATTGGAAAATTACTCATGAAGAATCCTCCATGAAATCCATGATTTAGGCCATGGAATGGTTAGAAGGGACAAGCAACAATAATAAATGAGCATGGTGTCTATGAAAACCACTTCGAGAAGTCATAAGAAGCATTAAAAATTGTCCTCGAACCCCAAAAATCATACTTGAGTAGCTAAGGAGGTTGATAATTAATGGTGACATCTAACAAAACATGCCCAAAAGTGGAACATCAAGGCGTTGGGGCCAAAAATTCACCTTCTGCAAGATATCACAATCCCACCAAGTCATTATTGAACTGTCATGGGGTTGCACTAATCTTTACCACTTTGCCAATTACCTCCGCACCATATGGTACCCCTCCAATAGACCATTATGGTGTCACAAAAACAACCCAATGAACCTTTCCTGCCAACCCACCAACCCCCGCCATACCATAGACCTTCCAAATGACTATCGCGATGTCATGAGCTACCACTAAACTATAGCTTACCACGTACCAAAGGAAGAAGGAAATCAAAGAGTGTGAAGAAGGAAATAAACAATCAAGGTTTGGGCCAATGGGATACCTCTTACTGAAGGAAGGTGAGAGGTAAAGGGGAAGGAAAAAGGATGAAACGTGAAACCTCGATACTTAAAGTCAATTTTAGAAGAAAAGAGTAAAGTTAGAAGGAGAAGGAAAAAGAAAGTGAAAGGCTCAAATAAGAGAGATATTGTGGAGGTTGGATGAAACGGGAAGGAAAAAGGATGAAACCTGAAACCTCAAAACTTAGTCAATTTTGGAAGAAAAGAGTGAAGTGAGAAGGAGAAGGAAGAAGAAAGTGAAAGGCTCAAAGAAGAGAGGTATTTCAGAGGTTGGACCTTGGACTATCAGACATCGGAGTTTAGATTGAAGACTTACACTTTGCAAATGAAAACAATAAGAGGGAAGAGGGGATAATGAAGGCAGAAAGGTGAAAATTGAAAAGGAGAGGAAGGAAGCGAAAGGATGGAAAAGGAAAGTGGGAAGATTGACCCTCAAATTCCAAAAATTTGACATCTAGACAAATTTTTAGAAAATCCAAGGTGAGCTTCGATGGTTGGAGGTAAGGCCTTAGGATTACTGTAAGAGCTCAATAGAAGGTAATAGGGAAGGGAGAAGGCCAAAGGCCGATGGAAGAAAAGGGAAGGAAGGGGAGAATGAGAAAGCAAGTATGAAGGTAAGCAGGTAAGGGACAATTTGAAACCCAAAATATATGGGACTTTGTAAATTTTAGTAATTCCCAAGGAAAACCTATGAAAGATGGTCCCTATAGGATCACTTAGATTGGTTATAAATGATGGGTCATCTAAGGGTGGCATGATATTCCAGTAGTAACTTTCCTCTATACTTTCTAGTCCCCTTTCTAAATCTCCTAAAAAAAAATTCTTCTATCTCATCAAGATCATCGAGATCTGATCCATTATCCTTCTCTATTTTGCTAGATTTAAAATCAAACTCTTTTCTTGAATCATTTTGACCAAACTCTCTCTATTCAAAAGTAGTTAAAGTACCAAAAAAATGATCTCTAGAAAAATGATCTAAATCCTAAAATTCTTTAATAGCAAAAAAATTATGATTGTAAGATTTAGGAAGAGTTCTTAATACCTTATTTACCACCTCATCTTCTGGTAGATTTCCACCATAGACATTGATGTAATTGACAACTTCATCCACTCTATGCATGTAGCCTGCAATATCTTCATCCTATGATATGTTTAGTGTTTCAAACTTGGTCTTCAAATTATGCATCTTTTCTTGCTTGACCTTATCATCTCCTTCATAGAATCTTTCCAAATTATTCCAAATTTATTTAGTAGATTTGTAGCTCATAAATTTTACAAGTTTTGAATCAGTAAGATCACTCAAAAGGGCATTCCTTGCTTTCCCATTATTTTCATATTTCTTAATCTGATCATTAGTTGAATATCCATTAGTGGACATGGTATATCCATCTCCAATCGACTTCTAAACTCCAAACCCTATAGAAACAAGAAAACCTTCCATCTTTGTTTTCTATAATACATGATTCATCCCATAAAATGAGGGGGCCTATTTCGTATGTGCCATCTAGATCAACCTCAAGTGGTTAAGCTTCTTCTAAGGAACCTTGATTTAATACTAATTGTTAGATTCATAAGAAAATAAGAGGGGAAAAGGTGAATTAGTTTATATTAAAACATAAAAAATCTTAAAGATATCAATTTTTCACAATCCATCTTGCTTGTTTGAATCTGATTTCTGGATTTGATTGTGTCAATGTTTTTCAGATCCAGTCAAATTCAGAAATCAGATTCAAAAAAATAAAAACTCTTATTAATATTCAGATCTGTATTAGCACTTAAACCCTTATCATGTATTAAAAGAATTTAAACATGAGAAACAATAATGAAAAAGAAATCAAACACATAAGAACATTAGATTTATGTGGAAAACCTGAGAAGGGAAAAACCATGATGAATATTAGCTCACAATATAAAGTAATATCAACATTGAATACTATAGGCTCACTACCAAAGGACTCACTATCCAAAAGAAAGAATAGAAGAAGGGGTAGCTCACTACTACTTTGAAATACTAAAAATGCATCACTCTTATGCTAGAAAGATATAGTTTCATTGAAGCAAAAATAACTTATTAAATAGACTAAAATGTAGACACCTTCTGCTCACTACATCTAGGAGTCATAGGAATTAAAGCTCATCCTCAGATCACCAAAATTGTTCACTTTCACATATTTCACATCACACACACTACAATTTATCCACACAACTCACCTTGTATTTATACCATCTTTCCCCTAAAACAATCTCAATTAGGTTGGCCTTAAGGAAAAATATACACCTCAACCATGTAGCATCAAACAAGTAAAAAACAAACACTTACACAATATAAATAAGTGAAGGTAGACATCACCAAAAATTAACTAGGACCAAAATCTACACCGACATGCTTCTCAACACTTCCAAAAACAATAATTATCCTCCATAGGTAGTGCTAACATGCCAAGTCAGATAAACCCTACAATAATACTAACAAGAAACTCCAAATACACCTATCCAAGTATAGAAACATCTCATAGACCACACAACAATATTCCACAACATCTAAGAATATTCCACATCATTAAAATATTCACCACTACTATTGCAAGCTCCTAAAATTTAAGAATACCTTAATTATATGCAACCAAACACATTAGCACAAACATCCAACACACCAAACAACCTTGAAGAGAACCAAAGCACCTAAAAATTCAAGGCAAGGTAGATACAATCAATATAAGAACATTCTAAGATTTGCAAGCCAATAATATTCACTACAGAGGAATGGAGAGCAATCTCGTTTCTCCTAGACACTCTATTTTATAAGACAAACATATTGTCAAACAAAAATTTCACTGTAGAACAATCTAAAACTTGAAACTCTAGATTTACAACATCCAAAGACCTATTATCATCATGTACAAACCACATGGGAATATATTCAACCATGAAGAAATGCAGAGTAGAACACATAATGCCACTCTGTCACACTGAACTCTCTCATATTCAATTTTCCTCAAAAGCACTTGGAAACCAAGTGAACTAACTATATCAACAACACTACTTATCACATGTGTACATCAATCATAGAATTTATGACAACACCGCAATATAATGCAATGGTCTCCAACATCAACAATCTCCCCCAACACAAGTCATACCAACAACTTCTACAACTATACAAGAGTAAGACATCAATGAAAACACCAATATTGTGTTGAAATCAATACCACCAGCTCCCAAAATCATCAACACTATTAGTATTCTAACACTCTCATCATACAAGGGGTTGACATCAATGGGTAAGTGCACCAAGATGGTTCCCAAAAAGGGGACTTAAGTGGACAACTTTTTTCTGAAAATAGGAAATACTGACCTTGGATGTGAAATTGAGGATACTTAGACTCAAAATTTTGAGATGGAACAAAAAGAAGGATTCAAGTGCTCTAAGTCTACTTTCTAAACTACTAATTTATTTTGAAAATGATTGATATTAAGGGGTTCAAACAAGGGATGTACACAAATTAGTGTTGTTTTTGTGAGAAAAATATAACATAGCAACTCTTGTACGACCCTCGTACAGTGAATTGTTTTTTAGTATTTTTAAAATCGCAATGGTCAGAAGTTAGCTAACAGTATGTAGTTGATGCACGATTTTTCTGATAATTTTTTAATGAATATTTGATTTTTTACTAATTTGCGAAGTGAACATATCCTGAAAATAGAATTTTGGCCATGGTACCCCTACAAATTTTGGAAACTAATTGATTTGTTTTTTTTTTTTAATTTTGTAGAATGGAGTCTAGTTTCTAAAAATGTAAATTATTTGAAAAATTGATGAACAGTTAATTTATAACAAAAAAAAATCCTAAACACTTCTTTTTGGAAAAAAAAAGACATACAGATAAAATAAATTATGGATGAAAGACTTAACATTTTTAGAAAGTGAAAAATATTACATCGTTAGATAGCTAAGAGATAATGCAACATTACCCATGTGCTTGATTTTTTCGATATTGAACCACGTGCAATCTTGATGATGAGCACAAACTCAATTATGAGAAATATGGGGGATTTTTTAAAAACACGTCTCTAGTCGTTGGGAATGCCCTCCAAGCCTTTGGGTTGGAATTCCAAGGCAATACCAAGCTTAAAGTTTGGTAATTCCCAAAGCAAGATATAACGCGAGTGCGTTATAACGAGAGCACGTTATAACGCGCTCGCATTATATCTTTCTTTTGACATGGTTTTTTCTTCTATGGGGAACATGTCTGCTAGCACATAACGCGAGCGCGTTATAATGCGCTCACGTTATGTCTTACTTTATGTTTAATGCTAATATATTAATGTATGCTAATTTATTTTTATGTACATGTATGTATGTATGCTTGTATGGATGTAAGATTATATGTACAAATGTATTATGCTTGTATGTATGCATTTATGTATGTCTTTAGACAGAGGGAGAATTTAGAGAGAGTCTAGAGAGATGGAGAGGGGGTCGAAGTGAGACTTTAAGAGAGAGGGAGTGGGAGAGAAGGGGTTTGATTAAGGGGGACTTAGCTAGGTAGGGTGGGAGGGATAGAGGGAGGGAGAGAGAGAGAGGGGGGCTTAGAGAGAGAGAATTGATGGAGAGGGAGAGAGAGAGGGGGGGTGGGAGAGAGAGAATTGAGGGAGAGGGAGAGAGAGAGACAAAGAGACAAAGAGAAAGAGAGGGCTATGTAGGTAGGGTGTGAAAGGGAGAGACTTGAGAGTGAGAGGGAGAGACTTGAGAGTGTGAGGGGGGTGAGAGGGAGAGACTTGAGAGATAGGTAGTGAGAGGGAGTGTGAGAGAGAGGGAGTGAGAGAGGGTGGTAGGGATTGATTGAATGAGAGGTACGCAGAAAGAGGGAGATGGTAGATAGAGACAATTAGAGAGGGTGGGAGGAAGGGAAGGAGGGAGAGGTGAGATGTATAGATAGAGAGAAAGTGATAGGGGTTGAGGGTATAGGGTTGAGGGATTAGGATGGAGGACCTGAAGGGTTGATGGTTTCTAGGGTATTAGGGTTTAAGGTTTGAGGGTTGATGGAATAGGTTTGATGGTAGAGGGTATTTGGTTGAGGGTGTAGGGTAGAAGGTTTAAGGTTTAAGCGTTTAGGGTTGAAGGGTTTGGGGTTAAGGGTTTAGGGTTAAGGGTTTACTTGGTTGAGGGTAGAGGGTTTAGGGTATAGTTTTGAGGGTATGGTTGAAGGACAGTCTGTGGTCCAATGTAAGGCATAGAGGGTTTAGGGTTTAAGGATTGAGGATTGAGGGATTAAGGGCTGAGGGATGAGAATTGAGGGTTGAGTGTTTAATGTATAGGGTAAAGGGTAGAGGGTTGAAGATTGAGGGTTTAAGGTATAGGGTCGAGGGATTAGGGTTGAGGGTCCAATATATAAGGTAGAGGTTATAGGGGTTGAGAGATTAAGGGTTGAGGGATTAGGGTTTAGGGTAGAGAGTATTGGGTTGATGGTAGAGGTTAGAGGGTAGAGGGTAAAGGGTTTAATAGTTTAGGGTTTAAGGGGTTAGGGTTGAGGGTCGAGGGTTTAGGGTTGAGTGTTTAAGGGTTTAAGAGTTCGGGGTTTAAGGGTCAAGAGGGTTGAGGGATTAGGGTAGAGAGTTTACTAAGTGGGTTTAAGGGTTGGGGGATTAGGGTTGAGGGTAGAGGGTATAGGATTGGCGGTAGAGGGTAGAGGGTTTATGGATTAGGGTTTAAGGGTTTAGGGTTTAGGGATGAAGGATTAATAGGTTATGGAGTAGAGGTTATAAGAGTTGAGGGATTAGGGTTTAAGGGTTGACGGTTGAGGGACTCAGAAGGTATAGGGGTTGACGGATTAAATTTTAAGGGTTGAGGGATTAATAGGGTATAGGGGTTGAGGGATTAGGCTTTAATGGTTGAGGGTTGAGGGTTCAAGGATTAAGAGGGTATAGGGGTTGA
>CM021110.1:406400891-406461255 GCA_007115665.2 Sequoiadendron giganteum | reverse complement strand
GAGGATTGAGGGTTTGAGGATCAAAGGCAGTCTATGGGTTGAGGGATTAGGGTTTAAAGAGTTGAGGTTGAGGAGTTGAGGGATTAGCAGGGGTATAGAGGGTTGAGGATTAGGGTTTAAGGGTTGAGGATTGAGGAGGTTGAGGTTGAGGATTGGGAGGGTATAGGGATTGAGTTAGGGTTTTAGGGGTTGAGGGGTTGAGGGTTGATGGATTAAGAGGTATAGGGGATTTGAGGGATTAGGGGTTTAGGTTGAGGGACTAAAAAAAAGAGGGTATAGAAGTTCAAGGATTAGGGTTTAAGGGTTGAGGGTTTAGGGTTGAGGGATTAAGAGGGTATAGGGGTTGAGGGATTAGAGTTTAAGGGTTGAGGATAGGGGTTGAGGGATTAAGAGGGTATAGGGATTGAGGGATTAAGAGGGTATAGTGGTTGAGGGATTAGGGTTTAAGGTTTGAGGGTTTAGGGTTGAAGGATTAAGAGGGTATAGGAGTTGATGGATTAGGATTTAAGGGTTTAGGGTTGAATATTAAAGGATTAAGAGGGTATAGGGGTTGAGGGATTAATGTTTAAAGGTTAAGCATAGGGGTTGACGAATTAAGAGGGTATAGGTGTTGAGGGATCAGGGTTTGAGGGTTGAGGGATTAGGGTTTCTGGGTTGAGGTATTAAGAGGGTATAGGGGTTGAGGGATTAGGGTTTAAGGATTGAGGGATTAGGGTTTATGGTTGAGGGATTAGGGTTGAAGGATTGATGGTTGAGGATTGAGGGATTAAGGGGTTATAGGGATTGAGGGATTAGGGTTTAAGGGTTGAGGATTGAGGGTTTAGGGATTAAGAGGGCATAGCGGTTAAGGGATTAGGGTTTAGGGGTTGAGGGATTAGGAGGGTATAGGGGTTGAGGGATTATGGTTTAGGCCTTGAGGATTGAGGGTTGAGGGATTAAGAGGGTATAGGGGTCGAGGGATTAGGGTTTAAGGGTTGAGGGATTAGGGTTTAAGGGTTGAGGGATTAAGAAGGTATAGGTTTTGAGGGATTAGGGTTTAAGGGTTGTGGGTTTAGGGTTGAGGGATTAAGAGGGTATAGGTGTTGAGGGATTAGGATTTAAGGGTTGAGGGTTGAGGGTTGAGGGATTAAGAGGGTATAGAGATCGAGGGATTAGGGTTTATGGGATGAGGATTGAGGGTTGAGGGATTAAGTGGGTATAGGGGTTGAGGGATTAAGAGGGTATAGTGGTTGTGGGATTAGGGTTAAAGGGTTGACGGATTAAGAGGGTATAGGGGTTAACGGTTGAGGGATTAGGGTTTAAGGGTTGAGGAATTAAGAGGGTATACGAGTTTAGGGATTAGGGTTTAAGGGTTGAGGGTTGAGTGTTGAGGGATTAAGAGGGTATAGGGGTTGATGGATTAGGGTTTAATGGTTGAGGGTTGAGGGTTGACGAATTAAGAGGGTATAGGGATTGAGGGATTAGGGTTTAAGGGTTGAGGATTGAGGTTTGAGAGTTAAAGGGGTATAAGGGTTGAAGTTATAGTTTAAGGAGTTGAAGAGATTAGGAGTTTAAGGGTTGAAAGTTGAGGGTTGAGGATTAAGAATTATAGGGGTTGAGGGATTAGGATCTAAGGTTTGGGGTGAGGTTGAGGGGTTTAAGAGGGGTAAAGGGATTGGGGGATTAGAGGTTTAGGGTTGAGGAGTTGAAGTTGATGGATTAAGAAGGTATAGGGTTGAGGGATTAGGGTTTAAGGGTTGAGGCATTAAGAGGGTATAGTGTTTGAGGGATTAGGGTTCAAGGGTTGAGGGTTGAGGGTTGAAGGATTAAGAGGGTATAGGGGTTGAGAGATTAGTGTTTAAGGGTTTAGGATAGGGGTTGAGGGATTAAGAGGGTATAGGGATTGAGGGTTTAGGGTTTAAGGGTTGAGGGATTAAGAGGGTATAGGGGTTGAGGGATTAGGGTTTAAGGGTTAAGGGTTTAGGCTTGAGGGATTAAGAGGGTATAGGGTTTGAGGGATTAGGGTTTAAGGGTTGAGGATTTAGCGTTGAGGGATTAGGGTTTAGGGGTTGAGGGATTAAGAGGGTATAGGGGTTGAGGGATTAGGCTTTAAGGTTTGAGGGATTAGGGTTTAAGGGTTGAAAGATTAAGAGTGTATAGGGGTTGAGGGATTAGGGTTTAAGGGTTGAGGGTTTAGGGTTGATGGATTAAGAGGGTATACAGGTTGAGTGATTATGGTTTAAGGGTTGAGGGTTGAGGGTATACAGATTAAGAGGGTATAGGGATTGAGGGATTAGGGTTTAACCGTTGAGGGTTGAGTAATTAAGAGGGTATAGGGGTTGAGGGATTAGGGTTTAAGGGTTGAGGGATTAAGAGGGTATAGGGGTTAAGGGTTGAGGGATTAGGGTTTAATGGTTGAGGCATTAAGAGGGTATAGGGGTTGAGGGATTAGGGTTTAATTGTTGAGGGTTGAGGGTTGAGGGATTAAGAGGTATAGGGGTTGAGGGATTAGGGTTTAATGGTTGAGGGTTGAGGGTTGAGGGTTGAGGGATTAAGAGGGTATAGGGATTGAGGGATTAGGGTTTAAGGGTTAAGGATTGAGGGTTGAGGGATTAAGAGGGTATAGGGTTTGAGGGATTAGGGTTTAAGGTTGAGGGATTAGAGTTTAAGGGTTGAGGATTGAGGGTGTAGTGATTAAGAGGGTTTAGGGGTTGAGGGATTAGGGTTTAAAGGTTGGTGGCTTAGGTTTTAAGGGTTGAGGATTGAGGGATTAAGAGGGTATAGGGGTTGAGGGATTAGGGTTTAAGGGTTGAGGGTTGAGGGTTGAGGGTTGAGGGTTGAGGGATTAAGAGGGTATAGGGATTGAGGGATTAGGGTTTAAGGGTTGAGGGTTGAGGGTTGATGGATTAAGAAGGTATAGGGGTTAAGGGATTAGGGTTTAAGGGTTGAGGGATTAAAAGTGTATAGGGGTTGAGGGATTAGGGTTTAAGGGTTGAGGGTTGGGGGTTGAGGGATTAAGAGGGTATAGGGGTTGAGGGATTAGGGTTTAAGGGTTGAGGGATTAAGAGGGTATAGAGGTTGAGGGATTAGGGTTTAAGGGTTGGGGATGAGTGTTGAGGGATTAAGAGGGTATAGGGGTTGAGGGATTAGGGTTTAAGGGTTGAGGATTGAGGGTTGAGGGATTAAGAGGTTATAGGGGTTGATGGATTAGGGTTTAATGGTTGAGGATAGGGGTTGAGTGATTAAGAGGGTATAGGGATTGAGGGATTAGGGATTAAGGGTTGAGGGATTTAGAGGGTTTAGGGGTTGAGGGATTAGGGTTTAAGGGTTGAGGGTTTAGGGTTTAGGGTTTAGGGTTTAGGGTTTAGGTCTCTATCTCCCACTCCCCACTTCTACCCTTCTCCCACTCTCTCCCACTCTCCCCCTCTCTCCCTCCCTCTCTATCTCCCACTCTCCCCTCTCTCACTCCAACTCTTCCCTTCTCCCTCCCTCTCTATCTTCCAGTCTCCCCCTCTCTCCCTCCCACTCTCTCAAAAACTCCTATACTATCAAAAATACACTAAGAAAACCAAATTTCACATAACGCGCTCGTGTTATAACACGTGTGTATTATAACGCGAGCGCATTTTGTACTCCACTAAAATGGTAAAAAAATCTATATACCCATGATTTGAAGGCCCACAGTTTGCATATTCCCCTGGTTCTGCGCGTGCTCTGACAAAAAATATCTTTTTGATGATGTTGTGAAGTGTGCAAGCATCTTTTTCACATTCCATCACCTTTTCCATGATCTTTTTACCACCTTTGCATGAAATAGCAGGGTTTCCACGTTGAAAGACATATAATATCAATTGAAGTTTGAATTCCATTGAAAATTGATATACAATTGAAGTGTGGAATGGAAAAACTTTTGAACAAGTCAAATTGTTGTGGAGTTTGAAGAAAGAAGAAGACAAGGCTACATAATTGGGTTGAACTCCTCCATTTGAAAGTCTGGTTTTTAAGGTATGTGAAGTCTTTACAAATTTTATTTCATTCTATTATGGCTTGCTTTCATTTTTGTTTGTCATTATAACCTTAGGTTGTCAATGCACATTTTAAATTACCAAATTATATACACAATTATTTACACTTGCCAATTATAGAAATTCAGAACCATTCACCAAAATTCATCCTTTAAGACAACTCCAAGCCTCTCCCATTCCTTTGAAGGGTCCAAACACCTTCCAATACCTCTGCACAAACTGATGCAGTACAAGGGAAGAAATCAACACCTTTCTTGACACACTTATTCAACTATATTTCCCTTCACAAAACATTTGATTCATATACTCAAATTAGCATTAAGAGTTCCCAATTCCTTAAGGACCTTCAAAACACCTTGAAAATCTTTAAAATAACTGATTACAATCAACTAGGTTCCTCAAAACATCAAGCAATGATTATTTCATTGACAAGTTGTCTTAAATATTCTTAGGGTATTCCTCTCTACCCTACTTAGGGATCCCTCCTAAACCCCTCTCACCTCATAAGACTCTCCACCAATTTCAAATTCTTCACCATTGCTCTCAATTCACCACTAAGCTTCCCTAGGCTCCACACTGACCCAAAGTGTCCTAACCACTCCAAGGGCTAGGAAAGGGTATTCTAACTATCCCCTTGTTGATTTGACTCCTCATTGATACATCTCATAGGTTTCTTTCACCTTGTACCCATCGCTTTCTTGAAAAACCCAATTTTAGGCCTTGTAGCCTTTTGCCCAATTAAGCCTTCTATAACCCGTTTTCTTGGCTTTTCTAAAAAACGGTCTTAACAAACCCCAAATATTTTTATAGATTATTTCTAGTGGTACCATAGTCTTCAATATTTACCAAGTGTTTAGTCCCTTTGGCGTCTGTACATAGGTTTGTCCTCATACCCCCTATTTTCAAGGGTTTCTAGGGTTCTGGCTCCTTTTTCCAACTTTGAGGGCTTCAATGACCTCCTCAACTCTCCTCCTTGCAAGAAAATGTCTGGAATAAATGTGCCCACACTATATTTCTCTTGATTGGCACAAACCAATCCATTTAGCAACATTCTTTACTGCTATCCTCTCTAAGCCACTAGCTAGAATGTACTTGCACTCGCCTAGTTCTTGATGAATTCACGATCTCCCCTACAAAGAAAGACACCAAACACCATATGTACACTGTAAAAATAGTCCCCTACTTTATTCCAAGTGGCCATGGTAGCCTTGCCATGGGAATTCAAGTGGGGATCATTATTTCCAAAAACTAGCCTGAACCGGCTATGAGACCAAAAATTGTAAAAACTTGCAAAACATAAAGAAATTGAACTAAATGGCCAATCTAATGCTTCACACAGTAATTAAGTGACACAATTGAAAGACTCAAAGCATTAGATAGGTCCTTTCAATCCATTCTTGACTGGATGAAGGCACAAAAACAAAAAATCAATGAAATTTGCACTCTTCCAACTCACAAATTCCCCTTCCAAAACTCCAAATCCTACAATAGATTTCCCACATGCTCAATTAGGGTTTTTCTGACCTTATATACCTTTCTCCCACGTGCTAGGACCCTTGGGTCGGGCGTAGAGCATCATTAATGCCCTTTTCCCACTTTTAGGACAAATTGCCAAGTCTATATGGACTAATTTGTTTAATTTCATCATTCAGGCTTCTCCAAACTTCAAGGCTCTAGACTACCCTAAGTTTTCCTTAACTCACACATCAAAAAACTATTCGAACTTTACATCATAGTCCTTATTCCCTTGGTGGTTGGCTAGAACTACCTACAAGCCAAAATTGCCAAGATCTTCCAAAAGACCTTTAAGGTGCTCCTGCACCAACAATTTTTCAAAATCACTCCTTGGTTCCTCAAATTATCATGGAAAAGTGCTTGTTTGAGCTAAGAACCACATATCCTATTGTCATTAGTTTCATTCCAAGGCATGTTCAACAATAAAAGACCCTACTTTTGTACACGATGATTGTAAGTATTATTTAAATGAAGCCTTCAATGACATATATTTTTCAATTATCTTGAATGGATACATTTTTTAGGAACTAATATTCATCTCATTACCTTGGTACAGATAAAATTATCCACCATGCTGAAGAAAAAGACCAAGAACGAAACCTTGAAAGAAAAGGAGAGAGTTCGGGTGGCAACATATCGTGAAAAGAAGAAATTGGAAACGATTGATGAAAACAACCCGATTGTAGAGGAGCCTCAACCTTCAAAAAGAGAATGGGAATTGGAAGCACAACAAGCACGAATGTGAAAGCATCATTGTAAGATAGATTCAGATACCGTAGTTGGAGACACACCCTCTACGACAAGTGAATATGAAGGGACACCATTAAGCACAAGCGAATATGGAGGGACACCATCTAGCACAAGTGAATATGGATGGACTCCATCTACTACAAGTTAATATGGAGGGACACCAGTTACCACAAGTGAATATTGTTGGACACCATCCAACACATCTCAAGTTGAGAGTACATCATCACTCGAAATTGACAAAGAAGGTATGCCATCATTCCCATATGAACATCAAGGTATGTCTTCTTCTCCACCCTCGATCGAAGGTATGCAATCTAGCCCACCTCAATTAAATATTGATGAAATTCCTAATGTTGAGATGTATGTACCTAGGAGAACAACACAAAGAATTTTGCGTAGAAAGCCAAAGTATTTGGTTAATATTGATGATGAGATTTTTCAGCACATGGAAGGTAAGATTTCAACACACACTTGTAGAAGATATGCTGATAAGATTTGGGAACGATTCTTTGAAAGGCTAAATGAGACTGCAAGATGTCAACTATTTGTTGAAATGATGCGGGGTGTAAAGTATAGGAACATCATGAAGACTCTTGGGTTGAGAACATCTAATGCATCGAGTGAAGACACTATTGTGAAGAATCTAATGGATGCTTATGAGAGTGTGGGTAAGACCTCACGCTCAAAGGATAGTAATGTCACCCGACGTGTCATTACATCGACTTTGTTAAGTTGTCAATTAAAGAGAGCTCGCCTAATTAAAAAGACTAGTGAAAAAATGGGAATTAGTAGAAAAAATTTATCAAGAGCCATTCAAAGGCGACAAAGAATTGAGGGCAATGATACAAATGAATTATGGGAATTCTCGGGGAGACTGTCACAAAAAGATAAAGAAGTTGTCAAAACCTTGAGAACACTAATTGAATAGTACTAGAAGAATAACACAAGGCCATCTCCAAATCAAAGGGATGTGGTAAGAAGGAGAATCGATAATCGGAATCGTGAGCCACATCCAAAGCATTTTTTGGATATGACTCAAACCCAATTTTTTCAGAAATTTGAAAGTAATTATCCTCAAATTAGTATTTCTCAAAGATTTTTTGAACTACTTAAACCTTTTTATGTCAAGATAAATCACACACGCACTACTTGTTGTTGTAGACTACATATTGAATTTTCTAACCATTACAATTTTTATCGTTCTATATGTTTAGATTTCCATACTAACGATGTTTTGCAGGATTGTGGCATAGAAGCTCCACCAAAATCTTCAAGAGATTTCTTATCAAAACATTTATGTCAAATAGAGGATGGCCAGATATTCTATAGGACAACATGCTTGGATGGTTCATGCAAGTGTTGCGGTGGCTTCCAGTGTATACCAGTATGTCAACATATGGAAAGCATGGATGAGGTGGGACAAAAACTAGTAGAGTTCAGGAAGTATAAAACAATGGCATATGCTACAAAAGATGGGTCTCAAGCAAAAAGGTGTGATTTGGTTATTGAGAAGATTCCAGTGTACAAATTTATGACCACATTTTGTGACAATATACTGTCCGAGTATGCAATGCATACCCATAGAGCCCGATGGTTGGACACACAGTTCAAGCTATGCAAGGACACCTTTCTAGTTGGAAGCATAGTATCTGTGGTTGACTTTATAGAGAACTACACTCTACAACCACAACATGAGGTGCGGTCACAATATTACAACTCTACACAAGTTTCGATATCTGTGCACATAGCATTCATTCATGCATCTAATAGTATAGATGAGCAAAGGAAGGTATTGAGGGAGTACCACTTTTACATTAGTGATGATCACACACATTTTCCAGAGTTCGTGCAAGGTTGGTTCCAGATATTCTATAGTGGTTTGACTTAGAGGGGCATAGAATATGATCAACATATAATATGGTCTGATAACTGTGCAACACAGTTCAAGAACTCATGCATGTTCTACTGGTTGTGCAAGATGCATTTCATTATAGGTGTTCAACATATGTGGAACTTTTGTGAGGCTGGACATGGAAAGGGGGAGCATGCGTGAAAAGAGCATTAGCACGAGAAGAGTTAAAGTATAAAGATAGTGCAAAGTTGAAATATGCAAAATCAATCATCGAGTGGTGTAATGCTTTGATGGGTCTAGGTAATGAAGGCATGTCTTCAGTTCATAGATTTTTTTGGTTGATGGATGATACTAACATTGCACCATATGAAGACTGTTGTACACTAATAGGATCGAGTGAGGTACACTCTTTCCTTAGCTCAAATACAGGTTCATGGAGTATCGATACACGAAAGATGGCATGCGTTTGTTCTTCATGTACAATGCAAGACTGGAATGATTGTGAGTCAGGGGAGTGGGTTCACAAATGGTTCACAAGTTATCTTAGCCCACTTCACACGTATCGCCCTCTGATGGCATTGGAACTAACACAGATAGAATCATCGATCGAATTTGACCACATATTAGATCTAGTTCAATGAGGTGATATATCTACTTTCTTAGTTGTTGAAATTCCATATCGTTAGATCTTACTTTGTACTATATTTGTAATGTTGACAAATTTCAAGATATTTTTTGCACATATCAATGCAGGGCATGTTTATGTAGTTATTGCAGATGAAGACAATGAAGAGGGAATAGAATATTACTTGTGTCATTGTGTTGAGACCAAAAATAAATTGGAGGCCCAAGTTATAGATGGAGAAAACATCGAATACCCTACAGGCTCAATTGTGTTTACTAGAACATGGCTTAGAAGGTACCCACATTCAAGTGTTAAACATTGGCTATTTCAGGACTTTGACATGCATCGTAAGATTCTTCATTACTCGAACCTTGTCATGGAATCCAATGTTCATTTGACCAAATATGGGGGTAGACCTTTGAACAAGACGTTATGGAAGGTCCGTGAGTCTAACCATGAGGCAATACTTGACACAATAAAGGGTAGAGCAGACCTGGATGGTTCGTTGGATTAATTTGTAAGTATATGCACATTGGTTCTTATTAATTTATACTTGTATGCACATTAATTTGTTTGATTCCAATGCTATCATCTTCTTTTACAATGATTTGTGTCCCCTTGCAAAAAATGCAGATATATGAGCCATCAAGAGAATGTCAACCAGAAAAGCAATGCAACATCATTATTTTGATGCCTGCATGCAACATTTGTAAGTGCCTTCCATCTATTTTTATTTGATTTCCATTTTGGATGCTCTTTCTTTTTCTCTTTTACTTTGTGTATTTGTAAGTAAACTACTAAGGGTTGATTGATCTTTCGTTGCAAAAAATGTTGATTTAAGTGCCATCAAAGAAAATCTCAGCCAAAAAAGCAATGCAACATACTTATTTTGATGATTTTGAAAAATCTCAATTTTGATTTCAAGCCATTATAAGAGAGCATGTGAAGCTTAGTGAGGGAATCTCAAGTTACTCATTTGAAGTTAACCTCATGATGAGCACCTATGATGTAGACATTTAAAGAGAATCTTGAATGTATGAGTGACATTGTAAAAGATCTGAGAGAACGAAGTGGCAGAGGCATTGTAATAAGATTTAATTACATAATGAGATATACTCAAATATTGTAAGGTTGAAGTTCATGTTTGGGGTAGTAGCACCTTGTTCTGTAAATGCCTTGAGTAGGAAAATTTACAAACTTTGAATTTTGAAATGTAAACAATGTGAAAAAGGTCATATAAAGGTCATGTAAACAATTTGTACACATTTTTTTGCAACTCGTGTGACCAAGCGGACTGTTCCAACACGTCAGAATAGGTATGTTTATGCTAGGCATGGTCCTCTTTCGCATCGAAACACGTAGAATCACTCCAAGCTATGTTCCACCGTATCGATCCCTTAAGGGTCCAAAGTGCAAAATAGCTGCAAACTTCAACATGATATTACTTGGATACCGCGACACTTAGAAACTTCTCATCTAATCCTACAGAAAGATGTTGGGCCCCTCTAGAAAAACCTCTCTCGGTTTTGGCTATCTTGGAGTGGTTTTCTCGTGGCGACAAATTTTCACTTGATGGAAAACGTGTCAAATTCAAGCTGTGCAAAGTTGCAAAGTGCTGCAACTTTCGCTCTGCAACTTGTGTGACCAAGCAGACTGATCCAACACGTCTAAATAGGTATGTTTACACTAGGCATGGTCCTCTTTTGTACTGAAACATGTGGAATCGCTCTGAGCTATGTTCCACCGGATCGATCCCTTAAGGGTCCAAAGTGCAAAATAGCTGCAAACTTTAGCATGCTATTACTTGGACACCGTGACACTTAGAAAATTCTCATCTAATCCTACAGAAAGGCATTGGACCACTCTAGAAAAACCTCTCTCGATTTTACCTATCTTGGAGTGGTTTTATCGTGGCGGTGGATTTTCACTTGATGGAAAAGGTGTCAAATTCAAGCTGTGCAAAGTTGCAAAGTGGTGCAACTTTTGCTCTGCAACTCATGTGACCAAGTAGACTATTCTAAGATGTCCGAATAGGTATTTTTATGCTAGGAATGGTCCTCTTTCACACCAAAACATGTGGAATCGCTCCGAGCTATGTTCCACCGGATCGATCCCTTAAGGGTCCAAAGTGCAAAATGGCTGCAAACTTTAGCATGCTATTACTCAGATACCGTGATGCTTAGAAACTTCTTGTCTAATCTTATAGGATCATGTTGAGCCTATCTACAAAAACCTCTCTCAGTTTTGGCTATCTCGGAGTGGTTTTCCAGTGGTGGTGGATTTTCACTTGATAGAAAAAGCATCAAATGCAAGCAGTGCAAAGTTGCAGAGTAGTGCAACTTTCGTTCTGCAACTTGTGTGACCAAGCAGACTGTTCCAACATGTCCAAATAGGTATTTTTACACTAGGCATTGTCCTCTTTTGCACCAAAACACGTGGAATCGCTCCGAGCTATGTTCCACCGGATCGATCCCTTAGGTTGGAGGAGTCTTAAGTTGCAAATTTGTAACTTGCTTAAAGCAACAAATTTGAAATGATATTGAATGGCCCACTTAGCACTCATTGCATCTAAGTGATGCTCATAGAGGTGAGTCACTAGGTCTTCCTGGGAGGTCACCCATTCCAGTATACTCCAGCTCAAGCGCTTAACCATGAAGTTTTTTCCCCAAGAAGGCACAGTGGAAAAGGCCGAATCTAGTGTACTTTTGATGAGTGGAAAGAAATTACTAAGAGACATGAAGGAGGAAGAGGGAGTTGTCTATGCAATCATGTTGAAGCCAAAGGAGGAGGATTCACCTAGTTGGCTACCTATGACAGTAGAGGTGAAGCAACTATTGGATCAGTTCAGGGATATCATTTGTGAAGGCACACCAGCTACACTACCACCTAAGAGGGAAATCATTCATCAAATTGACTTTGTACTAGGAGCAACATTTCCTTACAAGGCTGCATACGAAATGACACCGGAGTAGAACAAGGAGATAGCAAGGAAAGTTCAAGAACTTTTGGACCAAGGGTTGATCAGGAAAAGCATAAGCCCATGTGTTGTTCCAGTGGTGTTGGCACCTAAGAAGGGAGATAAGTGGAGAATGTGTACTGATTCGAGGGCCATAAATAGGATAACCATTAGATATAGGTTTCCTATTCCTAAGATAGAAGACTTAATGGACTGTTTAGGGGGTGTTAAGTACTACTCCAAGATTGATTTGAAAAGTGGCTACTATTAGATTAGGATGAAAGAGGGAGATGAATGGAAGTCAACTTTTAAAACCACAGAGGGGGAATATGAGTGGTTAGTAATGCCATTCGGGCTTACAAATGCACCTAGCACTTTTATGAGGGTGATGAATGAGGTCTTGAAGGACTTTATAGGAGTCTTTGTGGTAGTCTGCTTAGATGATATCCTCATCTTTAGCAAAACAAAAGAAGAACATATGAAGCACCTAGAACTTGTGTTGAAGAAACTTCAAGAGGAGAAGCTCACCATAAATCTTGATAAATAGGGTACTTGGTAACTTGTTGAGGTGTCTAACTAAGGAGTATGGACAAGGATGGGAACAAGTCATTTCATAGGCAAATTTTTCCTACAATGATAACACAAACAGATCTACTGCTAAGAGCCCATTTGAAATTGTATATGGGTTACATCCAAGGGGTGTACTTGAGCTAAGAGGCCTAAAAGGTTATGAAGGAATTAGTAGACATGCTGATGATTTTGCTTAGTCAATGAGAGAAGTTCATGAGTAGGTAAAGAAGACATTAATGGAGGCTAACCAAAAGTTGAAGGCTAAAAGAGATGAAGGGAAGAGAGATCTACAATTTGAAATAGGTGATTTGGTGATGGTATACTTGTACAAGGCAAGAGTACAGAAAGGAATACCAAGTAAGCTACAAATGAAAAGGATAGGGCCATGTAAAGTGTTGGCTAAGTATGGATCCAATGCATACAAGGTGGAGTTACCCAAGGAGATGTGCATTTCACCTATCTTCAATGTGAAGGACTTGGTGAAGTATAAAGGATCAGAAATGGATGAGCAACAATATAGTGCTGAGGTGAGTAAGGATGTGGATGAACTAAAGGTACCTGATCAGATCAGACCACAAGTGGACAAGATTCTAGACTCAAGGGTGAAGAAGAAGACTAGGCACAAGACATACATGGAGCACCTAGTGAAGTGGAGACATCAACTAGAGTCAGAGGCTACTTGGATAGTAGAAAGTGACTTTAAGAAGCATGGAATTAGTGAGGGGCTCTTGACACCATAGGTTCCTTAACTTCTTTGTTGCTGGTGGGAGAATGGTGCAGGAGCACCTTAGGGTCTTTTGGAGAGATCTTTGCAATTTTGGCTTGTAAGTGGTTCTAGCCAACCACCAAGGGAATAAGGACTATGATGTAAAGTCCCAAGAGTTTTTTTGATGAGTGAATTGGAAATAGGTTTTTTAGGGGCTTGCGGTTTGGGTAAGTCTTGGACACTGTGAGCATTTTGAGCAATGTTGCCTTGGCTATTTGTCCTAAAAGTTGGAAAATGGCATTAATGATGCTCTAAGCCCGACCCAAGGGCCCTATCACATGGGAGAAAGGTATATAAGGTTAGAAAAACCCTAATACCTAGGTTGGAGGATTGTTTTCACGAATTGAGACTTAGAGAGTATATTTTTGTGATTGGAAGAGAGCAAGTTTTCATTGAATTTCTGTGTTTGAGCCTTCATCCAGTCAAGAATGGATTGAAAGGACTTATATGATGCTTTGATTCTTCCATTTGTTTCACTTACTTACCTTGTGTAGCATTAGATTAGTCATCTAGATCGACTGGTTATCTTTTTGCAAGTTTTTGGTGTTCTTGGTGTCATTGCCGGTTCAGGCCAGTTTTATGAATAATAAGTCCCACTTGACTTCCCATGGATTTCCTCTCATGGCCTCTTGGAATAAAGTTGGGGACTATGTAAATAGTGTACATATAGGTTTTGGGGTCTTGTTTTGCAGGGAAGGTGATGAAATCATCAAGCACTAGGCGAGTGCAAGTGCATTCTGGCTAGTAGCTTGGAGAGGACAACAGCAAGGAGAGTTGCTAAATGGATTGGTTTGTTCCAATAAAAAGTATGGGAGTGTAGGCACATGTATCTTAGTCATGTGTGTGGCAAGAGGAGAGCTGAGGAGGTCGTTGAAGCCCTTAAAGAAGGAAAAAGAGCCAAAAACCTTAGGAACCCTTGAAAATAGGGGGTTTGAGGACAATCATATGTACGGACACTTGTAGGACCTAATGCTTGGTAAATCTTGGAGCCTTGATGGTCATAAGAAATAATATACAAAAAAATTTGGGGGTTGTTAAGACTGTTTGTGAGAAAAGTCAAGAAAATGGGTTCTAGGAGGCCAAATTGGGGCAAAAGGCTACAAGGCCTAAAATTGAGTTTTTCAAGAAAGCGATGGGTAAAAGGTGAAAGAATCCAATAAGATGGATCAGTGAGGAGAAAAATCAGAAAAGGGAAAACTAGGATACCCTTCCCTAGTCCTAGAGTGGTTAGGACACTTTGGGTCAGTGTGGAGCCCAAGGAAGCTTAGTGGTGGATTGGGAGTGATGGAGAAGAATTTAAAATTGGTGGAGAGTCTTACGTGGTGAGAGGGGTTTAGGAGTGATCCCTAAGTAGGGTAGTGAGGAATACCCTAGGAAGACTGGAGACTAGGTCATGGGAAGAGCAATAGTGCTCTTGAGGGATAGGACTCCCCATCACTTTAGCTCATGAAGTTCATGAGACAACCATTAATGGGGAGTGGATACATGAAGAACTGATGGAGAATGATAATGGCTTCAGACCTACTATAAAGGATTTTGTTTTTCATTTCAATGATGCAAGAGGTTTTTCATTTCACTACCAAAATGAGCCTACGAAGAATGCATGTGAAACTCCTTTTGACCTTGAGGGTGTACTTACTCCATCTCAAGGATCATGCATTGAGGATGACATAGATCAATGCTAGGGCTAACCAATTAATAATTATACACGTGAATAAGTCAAAAATGTACATGTCAATAAGGGAACTACAAGTACTCATAAACATGTAAGCCTCAAAAAGTATACACATGAATACATAGTATACACAAATTAAAACAAAGTATATGCACGAATACAAGGTATATGCATGAAAACATGTAAGCCACAAAGTATACACTCGAATGCATGTAAGTCACAAAGTATACACATAAGTTGTAAAGTATACACTTGAATATACGTAACTCATATCTATTGAACCATCAATTTAGAATGCAAATATGGACATGCATCGAAAAAAGATATTTGTATTAACCAAATAGCCATGTAGGCATACATAAATATATGTCGATATAAGTATGAAATATATGTACAAAATAGCCATATAGGCTTACGAGAATGCCATCTAGGCATACAATGTCAAATATGTCCAATAAAAAATATGTACAAAACTGCCATGCAGGCATACAATAAAGGACTCTGGAATCAAAAGTCATTGCTCTCCATGCCCAGGAAATAAAATCTTTCCCTTTCCTTTTCGCTCGGATGGCGATAGGTTTGTCACTCATTTTTGCTGCGCTCGTGGAGTGCTCCTGCTACTCCTCCTAGGGTTTAGTTCATGGTGAAGTTTTAACTATTACAATAAGAAGTAAAGAAATGAATATATAGAAATTACATTATAAAAAATGATATATTTGACAAAATAATCACTTATAGCCATCTCACGATCTCTCTCCACGAGGGAAATATCCTCACGCCCATGCTCAAGCATGCTCAAGCCCTGTATAAACCATACAAATAGACAAAAACTACGTGAATCAATAATGGTTTGATTTCTCACTAATTAACATCTATAACAACAAATGTAAATTAAAATTTACTAATTTGCCTCATACCTCTTCTGTCAGAGCCATCGAGGATTGTATAGCAGATGTCACACCAATATCCATTGCCCTCACCACATTCAGAGGTGTATCATCTCGCAACAACTGAAAATAAAAAACAAATTATTCAATGTAATCAACGATGTGCATGTATAAAATACAAAAATCTATTAAGTACTTGATTCATTACTTAAACTCTTTATTCTATTACATGCATGAAGGTTTGAGTAAATCCACCGCCACTGGGAAGTGTTCCATCAAAACCTCCAATATTAGTTTGTTCAACATCCAAAATTGCATATTAAATTACCATTCGTAAAACAATGCCATTAATATACAATAAACTTATAATTTTTTACTAGTTACATACCCTAGTGATAGGTGTACTGCAAAAATAGGTTGGTGGGGGGCCGGTGTATCCAGTCTCAACACTATGACCCTGCAATTTTATTAAAATCATAAAACATTTTTAGTTAATCTTGCATTTCAAAATCGAAATTTAATAAATTAAATTCAATGAACACATGCACTAACTTTTACCTAACTATCAATGCCATATGCCTCATGCAAAATATCACCTGCCCTCTCCATCTCCATAGCTGCAGATGGATCCTATGTACCAGTCTCCTGAGGGTCGGTGGGGTCATGTGAACAAGTAGCCTTGCAAGATTGACACACATGTGTTTGAAGACCACCACTAGAAGACTCCCCTAGATGGCACTGTAGAATAGGGCTAGTATGATGGATGACACTCTGGGTCAAAGTGTTGATTGCCTGCAATGTCTCTACATCAGCACTTTTCTTCACGATGGAAGGCATAACAATGTGCTCATGAGGTGGCCTAGTGAGAGCTCATCTACCTTGCCGCGTAGGATCCGGCTGTGCACCAGGTCTATCCTGAGCTGACCCCCCACCTCTCCCCTGGAAATCCCTCATATCAAAATAATTTGGGATTTTGTTAATATGAACTCACTGTATAGTTTCCTAAGGAAATATTGTGGGACCTCACAATTGTTGCACGGTGGGTAATCGAAGACCATGTACCACCTATCATAAAACTGCAACTTCATTTGTTGGTGGTGGCACCAATGGATAGGAAACCTCTTCACATTGAGGGTAAGATTTTGATTTGTGCATGTGTCGGTGAATAATGAGCATAAATCACCTTTTATTATTTTTAAATCTTTCACATCCTTGTATGATAGTTTATTTGCATAATACTCCTTAGCCACCTGCCTCCTATCTTCCCATCCAGTTATTTGTTTGTTAATTGAATCTACGTTTGTTAACATATCTTTCAATGAATTTGCTAGGGTCATTCTTTCTGTGGTTGAACCATTTGGATCACTCAACCTATTGATCAAATCCTCAATTTTTTTTTTGTTGTTCTCAATTTCACTCATTAAATTTTCTTGAGTGCCACGAGGGGGTTGAGTGATTGGTGGAGGAGGTTGATGTTGTGGTTGATTTTGATCTTGAGGATTTGGTTGGTCCTCCTGTTGAGGATTTTGAGGGTTTGTAGGTTGATTTGCATCTCCTAAAAATTCAAACAAATAGATATCAAATTCAACCTAAAGCTAACAAATTCAACCTAAAACTATCAAATTCAAAACAAAAAGCATAGAATCCTTACCTCTTACAACTCCTTGTCATCGTGGTGCCATCGTTGCAAAGAAATTCAGATACTTGGCAAAAAAATTCTTCTCCTAGAACACGAGTGCGATTTTTTGGGGTTTTTGGCCACGGGTGCAGCAAAAAAACAAGTTGAAATGCAAATGAGAGATTTGCATTTGTTTTTTTTCTTTTAACAGTCAATAACACGAGCGTGTTATAACGCGCTCGCGTTATGGCTTTGTAGTTGTAGCCATCGGGACCTTGCCTAGGTTTAACGAAAGACATAACGTGAGCGCGTTATAACGCACTCGCATTATGGTTTTCAACTTTTTTTTTTTAGGGTGTCCACGGAATTGCTACCCATTTCCATGCACCCGCCCCAATGAAAACACCCAAAAAACTTATAAACAACTCAATATTTTGAATATTTCCTCCTTTTTCATTGATGGCAACACCATTTCTAAAAAACCATCAACAACAAGATCAAACCAACAATAAGATCAAACAATTTTATTTTCTTACAACAATGAATACTCCCACTAACTAGGGAAACTATTTACTCTTGATACTTATAATCTCTTACTCCTAAAAAATTTCTCCCCTTGTGATCTTCAGATCATTTCCTCTTTTGTACTATTCTTTTTCAACCATTCTAACTCTCCCCCCTTGAAAATCAATGGAAAAGGTCCATAGATTCATCCAACTCTCTTTCTCTCCCCCTTTGAAAATGTTCAAAGGGAAACACTTGCATCTCTCATGCAACACCAACAAGAAACTACACACACCTTTTACTACACTTATTTTTTTGCACACTCTTCACAAACTTCTTCTCTTGCAACACCGGCTCTCTCTCTCTCTCTCCCTTTGTTCCTTTTATTTTTAAACAATAATTTTCCATAAATAACACCAACCGATAACCACTACTATGTACTCCCACTGAGAGGAATCCTTCATCAGTTTGAAACAAGAATAAATGCTGAATTTCTCCACTAGATTGATGCACACTCTTATACATCTAGTTGAAAGAGGGAGGGGAAATATCCCCTAACTTTTTCCAAAGATACTCAAAAGTATCTTTACGAAGAGCCTTCATGAAGATATCTACAATTTCATCCTTTGTAGGTACATACTCTAGCTTCACCTCATTTTCTACAACCTTCCCTCTCAAGAAGTGATACTAGATTGAGATATATTTGTTTCTTGATTGCATCACCATATTCTTTGATATATTAAAATTGCACTTGAATTGTCACATCTAATAGAAATAGGTTCATCATATGATATTAAAATATATTTCAATGTTTGCTTCATCCACAACACCTGCATGTAGAAAGATGCTACTACAATGTACTCTACCTCTATAGTAGATAATGACATTGAATCTTTCTTCTTACTCAACTATGAAACTAATCTATTTCCATTAATGAAAGAACCTCCACTTGTACTTATTCTATCATCCACACAACCTTTCCAATCTACATCAGTATAGGAAATTAAAAATAAATTAGTATCCTTTGGATACCATAGACCATATTCTAGAGTTCCCTACAAATATTTGAATATCCTCTTTATTTTTGCAACATGTGATTCTTAGGATCTTCTTGAAATTTTTCCACAAGACAAACTACATGCATAATATCTGGTCTAGTAGCACTTAGATATAGTGATACACCAATCATTAATCTATACTTCCTTTGATCATATTTAGGAGATTCATCATTCTTTCTCAACTTGAAACTAGCAACCATAGGACTGCATATCAGTTTAGATCCTTCCATTCCAAACTTCTTCAACATTTCCTTGAGATATTTTGATGATGAAATGAATATTCCTTCTTCTGTTTGACTGATTTGTAGCCCAAGGAAGAAATTCATCTTCCCAAATATATACATCTCAAATTATTTCTACATTTCTTCTTTAATCTTCTTGCACATACCTTCATTTCCTTCAAAGATTATGTCATCTACATACACTACCACAATTAATAGTTTTTCTCCTACATCTTTGAAATATAGATTGCTATTTGTAGTACCAAGTTATTGAACCCTTGTTGCAACAAGTACTTATCCAATCTCGCATACCAAGTTCTAGGAGATTGATTGAGACCATACAATTACTTCTTCAATATATAAACCATATTAGGATCATCTGATAACTAAAATCCTTCTAATTATTCAATGTATACCTCTTCTTCTGATTCACCATTTAAGAATGTATAATTCACATCTATCTGATAAACCTTGAGATTCCTATGTACTGCAAAGGCCAAAAATACCCTAATGACTTCCATTCTTGCCATCGAAGGAAATTTTTCCTCAAAACCTATTCCTTCCACCTACGAGTAGCCCTTACACACAGGTATAGCAGGTAAAAGCACAATAGTGTGTCACACTTTCAGACAAATAAGTAGTTTTGAGCAAACTATTTTTGACCAGAAGGTATTCGAATGAGCAGGTTTCATCCAAAACCATGTTGTAGTGACATGGCACCGATGTGGTGGCACATTTTCAGCTGGAATGGTTTCAGCCAAAAGCCACTCAACCGAATACATCCCAGCCAAAATATGATTAATAAAAAAAAAAAGGGCCCGACCATTTTGCATGTTTCAGTAGAATTGCTAGGGGTGAGAGGACATCCACTGAAATAGGGGTTTGAAGTGTTGATAAATATAAATCATTTGACTAGGTTTCATGCTCTTCTCCTCCTCTTGTACGAGTAATTTATTTTGTGGTTTGATGCCTTATTCATGTGGGTTTGTGGTTTTTGTGAATTATTTTGAGCAGAGGCATGGGATTTTTAAAGTTGTGGGTTTTTAATAGGCACATTGTAGTGGCAATATGGGTTTTTGTGATATTTGTGAAAGTAATGTTTCATAATTTGAAAAGAATTATTAAATTTTAGTTTGTGGCAATTTATGTTGAAAGGGCAAGGTGTATTCATTTTTGGATTGAATAGCTGAATGTGGTAAACTATTTTTAATATATGTTTTAGACTATTAAAACCTCACCACGAAGTGATAGTATAATTTTATTTTGGCTTGAGTAGTTGAAATGTGGTAAACTATTTGAACTGCCAATTTGGGGTTTTCAGTTTAGGGTTTATATTGTTTGAAAAACACAAGGTAAAAAAAATTGAAAAAATTGTAGTAAACTGTTAGAACTACAGATTTGTGGTAAACTATTAGAATTGCAAATTTGTGGTAAAATTTTAAACACAGGGAAGATATAACAACCCCGGTGTTCTTCATAGTAAAATTTCCAATGTTTTCACCTTAAGTGAATAAATCATGACACCATGACATAGAAATAAGTTTTTTTCTACCAATAATGTAAATTACACACATAATTGAAAGAACACAAATTCTATTTTGTCATTGCAATCCAAAGTATTTATACAAATCTTCCAAAAACATAGATATCATATTGAACAAAGATGACATACAAATTCATTAAGGTTTCCATTCCAATTTAATAATTTCACAAATTACAATATTCCAAGAATGTACACAACTGAATCGAGCTTTATAGCATAAGATAAAGATGGTCCAAAAATCTGCCTTTCAAAACCTTGGTCCTTTGTTTCCTGTTGAGGAGGAGAAGCATCACTCAAGCACTTTTTCGCCAACCATGGACTCATATGCGGTCCCTTGCACATCTATCAATGATAGATGGCCCTACCCTTTGATGAAGAGATTGGTTGGGTAACCTTGTATGACATACCACTATGAGCTTAGTTTTGAGCCCTACATGAATAAGATTTATGACCTACGCTAGGTAACCCTCATGCATTTAAATGGACACACTGAACTGACAGTGGAGCCCCGAGAAATCACACTACTTTGGCCAAATTATTCTCACTCAATACTTCAAGTGAAGGTCTACCACTCACCTGTACTATAGCAGCTTATTTTGACTTGAGGCCATTAAATCTATGCTTAGGCAATCCCTCTCCATTGGAAAGCTACTCCCCAAGATAATATATCTCTTTAAGACAACCTAAGGTAACATAAATCATTATGCAAAGTACTAGTTCCCTCCCTTCACTGGATAACAATCCCAGGAGTAACCTAATAGCCAACTAGAATATTTAAATATCTAGATATGAGTGTCCCTTAAGTTACCCATGTTTAATCATATCTATTATAATAACAATATGTATAAAAAACAATATCTCCTATCATGGAGTAAATACAATCACAATGCATGGACTCAATCGAAGAGTTGTCACAACAATAGATGATTCCATTCGAGAGTATCACCTTTTTGACTAAAATGGATAAAGCTATGAATAAGCTTTATGCTTCCTATGCTTATTCATATCTAGTATGTAATACATATGCTAAACATATAATCCTCCTATTATGGAGTAATTACAAGAATTTAAAAAACAATATATGTAGCTTCTAATTTCTTTCAAAGTAAATGATACTTTTCTCGAAATGCATGTAACCATAATAGAACTCAAAACAAACAACAATAACTCTTTCAAAACTAGTGAAAATAAAGGAAGAATATCCTCATGCCTGTGATAAGATTTTGAATCAGCTGGCTACAAGAACTTCCTGAACAACAACTAGCTTGGTATCGATCCCTCCAAAAAAGTCACAATAACCTCTAACTCACAAGTTGGAAAATAATTCTCTCAAAATAAAAACAAACTCTCTCTAATTTTCAAAGCTCTCACTCACTGTATTAAGAAAAATAACGCAGATAGGGATGTAAATAGAATGCAAAAACTTGCTCAAGGAATGCATCCCAAACAAGTGCACTAGCTCCATTATTCATACAATAATTAAGTAACTACTCAGCCTATAGTTTAGGCATGATTTTGATAGCATCAAGCATGCATAAAAACACATATATCACATCTAAAATGTGGAAAACATGTAAGAAATTACTCATCTAAAAAAACTACAGATCGACCTTGTTGATTGATAGCAATTAGAGACTAATTCAAATCTCCACATGATAGAATTTAGTTTACATTTCATAATGGACATCTAAAGGTCTAAGGATTCAAAGATGGCACCAAAGCATTATTATTCATTCTTAGAGATGGTGCGATTTCCTTCTTATAATAAACATTGAACATCAGATATGCAACACCAAGCTTACATCGATTAAGTCTTGATATTAGTCAACTCACATAAGAAATCAGTTTGACAAAGTCATTAACTTGCTATTCACTACCTTATTCGCATTTTACGGATGTTGATATATGGTCAATGATATGGCATTAGAGTTTACTAAGTCAAAGATAATTCTTCCCAAGGCGTTGACTAAGTCATGCTAAAACTTCTCCAAATATCATGCATTTGAATACTCCAATTAGTAGGTTATATTCACACATATCATACTCTTTATCTCTAGTCTTAAATGTGCCCTATTACTTCATGCATCAACCAAACATTTATTTCAATATCTCTACCTTTATTCATTTCATGAGTCACTATTATATCAGCTACAGCTATGCACTGATTTTGCACCCTCACATAGTTTAGTTTGATTGATAAGCATCATTATGGGCTGTACTATGGCTCATATTCTACACATTTTCAAATATATATATAACATACATTATATAAATACATATTTATATTTCATATTATATATATATATATGCACATCTTTATATAAGCATTAATGCTTACATGCATATATATAGATACACAGATATACATATATTTATATATTCCCAAATATATACAAAAATTAACTTCAATAATATTGGCATATATATATATATCTTTACTTTTACATATATATGCAAGATAATATTTTTATACATAAAATCGACTATATATATTATATACATACTCCTTTATACTCATGTATACATGGGTAACATGCATAACAATAATATATATTATATATATATACAAATATATATATATATTATATAGCAAAATGATATTCAAATGATCCATTTGATAACTGAATGATGATGAACTATGTGACTATAACATCATATTGATCATTTTATATAAATATATGCATCTCTATACATATGTTGTCATACTCGTATGGAAATCCCATTATATCCATCATATGTGTATGTCGACATATGCATATCTATGTATATATGCATATATCCCAATACTTATTCAACCACACAATCAAGCACAGTAAGATAAGGAACAAATTCACAAGCTCAAACAAATAATGTATCACCCTATAATGCACTCAATAGTAGACAAGACTGTTACTAATGCAGATACCTCAAACTAAGGATGACTTACCTACTTCCCACATATTAACCTGACTTAATCATTCTACCATGGTGTGTGTCACATAGTAGGAACCAAACCTAAAATTGACATACTGTACCACATATAATTGTCATCTTAAATGGGAAATAACTTCTAGTAAATGATTCATACATATAGTACTATGTTGACATCAGTGACAACCTGCTAACATTAATGACAACCATTTGATGCAATCTTCAATATTCAACAATATCCCCCTTTGTCATTGATGGCAACACAAGATGTGAAAATACAATCAACAACAACCTTTGTAAATATTTTGATAAAATGATTTTTATTTGATTCACATGCTTCCTTTCTCCCCCTTTCACATCAATGACAAAAAAAATGTCTCAAGTGTACCGCATCGATGAATGTACTAACTACTCCCCCTATCAAAATTTGTTTTCACAAAAAGTTTTTCATCTAATTATTTAACTTGCCATCTCTTTATCTCTCCCTTTTACTTTAGAAATTCTACAAAAAGGTTATCAAACATGATTCTTTACCTCAATCCTTCTTCCTTTAAAATATTTCCTTGTATTTTTCTTTTACTTCCAGAAGACATGTCTTCCAGGAATCCACTGCCAGCCTAATGCATATAAAAATACTATTGTTCTTTTCTATTGAATCAATTATTTCTAGAAGAGTATCTAGAATAACAATATTCAGTGTGTTGTTCTCAACATCCACTAGGAGATCTGAAAGTTGGTCCAATCTTAACTTAGTTATCTCTTTGAATTTCCAAAAGGTCTTCATAATATTATCCCTCTTTACCATGATGACAACAAGATCATATTGTAAGGAATTGATCCTTTTCTTTTGCATTCCATCCTTGTCATTAAGAACATCATATTTTTTTCCAATAGAGTTCCATTCATGCTCAATAGAATCGATTTTTGTTCTAGAGTTCCTAATAGAAGTAGGCCATTGAAGATAATACCTTTACATACTATTTACACTCTTGATGCAGGTTTTCAGTTCATTTATACTCTCAGTCAACTTCTTCTGTGAATTCCACCATATTTCTCCCATAGCCAATTGGATTTCATCTTTTTATGTTGTTTCAGTAGTGAATGTTCCTTTAATTTGTCTTCAATCTACTCAACCAATAATTTCGGTAAAATACTTGTCAATTCACTTCGATAAATATCATTATGAATTATTTAAATGGTGAAAGTGTCTATAATCTCATCCCATTCATACGAGGGTAGGGACAACCATATATCTCCAATCTTCTTCAATCCATCAGGTTGCTCAAGAATTTTTAGCAACTTTTCTTTAGTAATATTTTCTTCATCATCATCTTTTGATACTAGATCAAATGTTTCTGAAATTTTTGTTTCATTTTCTTCTCCCTTTCCCTCTATCTTCTACTTCTTTATTTTCAGAGGGGAACATGAACTAATTCTTCTTGTTTTCTTCTTTTCAGAGGAGAATCCTGCTTCAGATATCATAACCGGACTAGAAACCACACCAAAATTCCATGCATTCATTTTGATTTCAAACTATTCTTTGGAAACCTTTTCTTTTTTAGCTAGATAGTTCAGATATCGGTAAAATTTCTTCCCAATAGGTATAGTTGACTTCCACACAACATTTTCTTTCAATGGTAATGAATTTAGAAAATATATCATCAAGCATATAACCCGAGATCCAAAGTGAAAAGGATAATTTTCATTCTTTTTCATTGTTATATTTTCCATTAATTAATTTCTCAGTAATTCACACAAGTCAAAATCCTCCTTATTCTTAAGCATTTGATGCGCAACATAAACAAAAATTGTTCAAGTAGAAGCTTCCCTATTCCTAAAATAAATCTTATATGAGAGCCATATGCCACATACATTATTACTGGGTCGATTATGGTGTGAATTATAAGTTCCCTTTGATCTCCTGTTACCCCAATTAGGGATTCAACCTCTGTTCTTTACAAAATTCTTGACTAGAACGGGTTCATTACCGCATAATCCTATTATTGCTGTAATTTCTTCTTTTGTGATTTCATAGGGTTTGTAAAGGATCATCTATTCACCTTGAATTTTGCTTAGAATAGCCTGAACAATGTCCACATTCGAAAAGTATGAAAATTCACTCCAAATTTCTAATCCCATGTGCCCTAGATTCTTGATCTTTGCATTTACTCAACTGTAAGCGAAGTTTCAAGATTCCTAATCTTTTCTTGATCAAATTCATCAATTTGTAACTTACTCATTTTTTTAAATTCGTTGCTATGTGAATTTAGTATCACCATTGCCTTTGACTCCATTGCTTCAACCTTGTTCTCCATACTTTTGGTTGCTAAAAATATAACTCCTTTTCTTCTTAGCTTGTTCAATTCAAAAATGAAAATTACTACTCAATCTCCTTTTTTATCACTTTTTAGGGTTTCATTATAAACGATATTTTTTTGCTCATGAAATCATCATTCGTACTTTAGTCTGTCAGATATTTCTTCCACTAAAGTTTTCATCCATATTGTGAAATGTACTACAAGCAAAAATGGTTCTGCAAATCCACTGTATTGCTTATTTTCTACCATAATTTTCTTCATTTCTTTCAAAATGAGAATTTTCATCACATATCCTTGTGTCATCACATGACACCTCTTATACCAGGGGCTAGATATAATTTTCTGTGACTGCTCCCCCTAAAGCCATTACTAGATTCAATTCATAAAAGGGGATCTGCATAGGATGGAAATACGAGATTCTTTGATTTGTCCTTGTTCTCAAGTTCTTCTTTCTTTCTCCAAATCTTTTCAATTTCTCTTCTCACTTCTTCTAGATTTAACTTGTCCTTTTGTTTTGGATTTAGTTTCTTCCCAACTTTGTTCTTACAAAATTTTGAAAATCTCCTAGTTTCTTGTAAGAGTGGCACACAAAAAATCTTTGATCATGAGTGTTTTCATTCATCTTTGTCCTGCACTAGTTAGCTTTGTGTCGAAAAATATTGCACATGCTCTAGTAACCTTGGAATGAATGAAATATTCTACCGGTATTGAATCTGTTCATCATTATCCGACTTCTACATTCGATAGATTTATGTCCAAAATTGTTGCACACATAAAATTGTCCAACAAAGAGTCCAACATTCTAACCTAATCTATTCTGATTCATCATACTTATACATTTTATTTCTTTATGTCCGAATTTATTTCATGAGTAAAAAAAGCCATTAAAGTATGGGTACCTTTGATTATTAGGCTATCGGTTGGGTATCCTTTTGGTATTGATCCTTCTATTCTTTCCTTGATAAGTACTACCTCTCCTTTGACTATTCATTTTATTGAAACTTGGGCCAGTTTTTGAAATTTTTCCTTCTTTGAGTCCTATACCATCTTTACCCTTTGCAAGATTTTGAAATGAAATCAATTCATCATACAATCGTGAACTTATCTTGAATTTGTCTTCAAAATTTTTTGCCCTTTTTAGATCAGATTTAAGTGTTACTACTTCCTATTCAAGCTTTTCACATTTTTTTTGTTTTTTGATTAATAACTTCTTTGTTTGATCAATTTCCAATTTTGGATTCTCTTCCACCTTTTTTCTTTCTTCAAGTTTCATCCTTATATTTTCAGCAATCTCCTTTACTTATTTTAGTTCCTGATAAACTTCTTTGTGCTTCTACTTAAATTTCTAGATTTGATTTCTTAGTTTCTAAATACTTGCACCAGCTTGCTTGACATTTTCTTTCAGATCTTCATTCTTAGACTTTGAAGAATATGTTCTCAATTCTTCATCAAAGTCAAATTTCTTGACCATTTGTTCAACCTGTCAAGATCTCCTTCAAGGTCTTAGACTTATTCCAAAGGACCTTGCTCTGATACCAATTTTTGAACAGGACAATTGAGAGGGGGGTGAATCAATTGTCACCAATTTAATTGCCTTAACTATTTACTAGAACTAAATCCAAATACTATATAAACGATTTATCTATAAATGCAGAAACTGAAAGTTATCACATAAGCACAATAACACCAAATTTATGTGGAAAAACCAATGAGGGAAAAACCATGGTGATGATTAACTCACACTATAGAGAATATCAAAACTTGTTACAAAACGGCTCAATTCCTGGAATAAGGCTCACTACCTAGAATAAGGCTCACTACTTGGAATAAGACTCACTGCCTAGAATAAGGACTCACTGTTCAAACTCACTATCCGAACTCTCTATCCATAGGGCTACAACTCAGATGGCTCAATGCCATATAGAAACAAAAGTGATGACTTATTACCAAAAGTGAGTTGATGATTTACACCTTTCTTGTGTTGAATTTAGTTCCAGATGAAGCTCGATAAAGGTAGTACTAGGGTGATCCTACAAAGCTGGTTTACAATTTCTGAGAGATTCTAATTTTTGCTAAAATCCCATATTTTCAAAAAATATAATAAGTTAAGCCTTAAAAAGTTCCATTTCAAGGATTCCAATTGAAGAGGGTTTGATCAAACCACCTTAGATCAAACCCCCTTGGATAGAACCCCGCTAGTTTTAAACCATACCTATAACGAATTCTCCTTTACACCTATCAAAATGCTGAAAAAAAAATCACTTTTGATTTACCTTTTGGGGGATCAAATGAATTCATTTAAAATTCATTTGAAATTATTATGGTAGTCCTCGGAATGAGCTATCCAACGAATATAATTTTAATATGTTTTTGTTTTATTAAACATAGGGTTTTCATTGAAAATCAAGCTCTGTGTTTTGCACATGTGGAAAAATAGAAGATTGTCAATTTTTTTTTTTGAAAAATATGAGTGCACCAGATATTGAAGTCCTTGATCCAACAAAAAAAAAAGAATTTTGATACATACAAAAAAATTTTGTTTTATACGGTCTGCCTATGTCTGAATTGTAATTAGTTTGACTGTGAAACTTGATTAAGGAAAAAATATTCAATAAATCACTATGAAACCAATTGGAAACACTAGATATCATACTTACAAATCTAAATTCAAAAAAATATAATTTTATCCTTCATGAAAAAGTTATGTTTTATACGGTGAGCGTCACTCCTTAAAAATGGTGTTTACTTAGAAAAAACTAGTTTTCGAAGGAGATGGAAAAAGAAGTGCAATCTGATTCCAATTTTTTTTTTTAAAACATATATAGAATCTACAAAAAAAACTTCACAAATCACTAGTTTGCATCTTCTTCAAATTCCTCATGGTTTAGCCGCTATAGGTGTACAAAAGTGAAGATTTAGTTAGAAAAAATCAGTTCAGAGTCTAGTTTGGCCAAAAATTGTAAACTAGTATTGTGGGATCACCCACTATATATCAGCAATTTCTCAATAGTTATGCTCTGATCATGCACTTATTGTCTTTGCTTTCTTCACTTATTCTAATCTATTGTATTCACAACCTTTTATGCCTCTATATCCTTCTTGCATAACCTCACATCTATCCTCCTCTTTCGGAGAGACATATATGCATATATCTATATATATATATATACATATATATGTATCATACTCATCAATTAGGTTGGCCAAACATCCATAAAGTATTGCATACGCTAAGTCAGCCAAGATCTTCAAATATACGAATCATAGTTTGTCACACAGTAGGAATCAAACCTAAAAACTGGCATACTAGACCACATATAGTGACCATCTTAAATGGGAAATAACTTCTAGTAAATGAGTCATACATATAGTACTGTGTTGACATCAATGACAACCTTTTGACATTAATGACAACCATTTGATGAAATCATCAATCTTCAATCTTCAACATATTTCACATATATGCATTTCATATAACATTAAATGAAATAATGTTCATTCATAATGCATTGATAACAAAGTGCAAGCACGTTTTATTCACCAGAAGAATACAAATTGCATTCACATTTACCCTACATAGTAATAGTAAGGGTATGTGCATGATCATCATGGAAAAAATAGGCCCTTAAGTGGCAAAAAATTTAGAAAAATCGGAGTTAGGCAACTTGACGTAAAAATTTGAATAAGTTATCTATATTATTTCAAAAATATGTAATAATAGAATCTGTAGCAAATTGAATTTAGTTTCTAAATAACTAGGTTTATTTTCAAAAAAAAAAAACTATTTGGTGAAAATTTGAAATTTCAATGCAGTAGTATTTAAATTTCAAGGAAAAAATAATAAGTAGGTGTCTATCTAACCACCCTAACCACAATAAAATGATAATAATTTTTTATAATATTTTAGATATAAGTAGAGGACTCATGTCCCGATGTGATGCATATTTTTTTGTAATTTTTTTCCAAGTAAATAATTAATTATAAATTTTTTATTACAACTTTTAAAAAATATAAAAAATCGTATGTCTGACCACCTTAACTTGGTCAAAACTTCATGAAATTCAATTTTTTTTTTTTAATCCTATAGTATGTGAAGCATAGAATGTGACACATGTTTTGGATTCAAAAAATGTGATACTATTTAAAACCTATAGATGTTTTTCAATCAGCCTATCAATCAGGACTTTATTCGTAATTCAAATAGAAAATGAATAATAATTATTTATTAAACTCAAAGTAAAGCATAATTTATATTGGTGGAAAGTTTTGAATATCCTTTAAAAACCCTTTTCATTTCATCAATTTTGGGTAGAAAAAAAGTCGTCAGCCACATACCCATCATATTGCCACTTTTTGGCCCATCATGATCCTACACATACCCGTAAATAGTAATTACATATTTCGGGTATAAAAGCAGAAAATATAGGTCTATATTGTTTGAAAAATTATTTGGGAGCATGTTCAAGCATAGAATCAAGAAGTGGGTAGAAGTAAAAGGTAAGAGATCAAAAGAGAAAAGAAGGTTTGAAACCAAAACATTTGACTATAGACCATGTCATCACTTTGAGCTCCACATCATGAATGGAAACTTTCCCACTAACACCCATATGGCCACTTTTGTGTTCCTATAAGAAACTTAGATACAGAACCCTAAAAATGAAATAAAATTAAAATTGGTATACATACACATACAAACAATACACATATATGCATACATACATACACACATACACACATACACATACAAAAAACTCATTTAAGAACCATTTGACAACACAAAAAAGATGTAAAGAGGGGAAGAATATAAATGGATTTTATTGGTGACTCCTTGAAACACTACTGCTTCTCAATGGAAACCCTTCAAAAATGGCATTGAAAACCTCCGCATAGACCTATAAAAATAAGAAATTTAAATCCCTACTAATGTTGTGAATAAAAAAGTTTGAACAACATTCTTATATAGGCACTGGATTACATGTTTTTAGCTATTTTTTGCTTTTAGTAAAAATAGGTCATGGAATGCACTTGGTAAATGGTTGTTTCATAGTTCCCTTGTATTCTTTTATTTTGTTTGCCACAATTTATGTGTTTTAGAATGGGTTAAGGGGACCATACTCCATAGCTTCAAATATTGTTTTTGGGCTGGTTATGAGATTTTAGTGCTTTTTGTTCATTTAAGGGTTGTTTCATGTCATTGAGCATTGTTTAAGCTTCAGAAATATGAGTATTATTTATATATGTATGGTCAGAGTGGAGTTGTTTCTAACACTATCTCCCAGCTCCATATCTTGTCATGTTTCCATAACTGTGACCTTTTATTTTATTATTTTTGGTCATGTTGAACACACAATGTGTTTACCTAATTTTTTTATTAAGTGATCTTTCTTTCATATATCTTCATAAGGAAAGTATCTGGGAGTCTAGTACAATGAAAATCACTAAGGGTTTTGTCACCTTTTTTTACTATTGGTAGAGTTTACTAGTGGCCTTGACACAAACTTGGGCTATTTAGGCCATCCTTGGTAGAAAATAACTAATGGCATTGCCACTTAAAAAGTGTACTAAAATGTTTGTCATATCTTTGAAGTCTTACACCCACGTTACTAATGGATTTGACCTTGAATATGTGTGCCCAGTTTTAGTTGTTTGAACTATTACAAACATAAGTGGAAATAACATAAGCCTCTTCCACTCTTTTAAGTTTTAGGTTGAACTTTTCATGGGTACAACAACCATACATGTGCACCCATTTTTACTTAAGTTCATTAATCCAAATTTTGATGTCATTCACTAATGGTTCCGTCAACTAAAATGAACACCAATTTTCTTACTACCACTTTGGAAAAAATCAGTAATGGCCAAATCCTCCAAAAAGTGCACCACTTTACCATTTCCTTGCCTAGATGAAAAACATAATCACTTTTCCAAATTTTATGCAGGTCTAAGCATAGATGTGATGTGGTAAATCCACTCAAAAGGCAGATCTAGTTTCAAGTTTTTCATCCTTATGTTGGATTTGGTGCACTTCGCTTAAGTTTCAACCAACTTTTGAATGTGTTTGAAAAAATTATTGTTGAGATAAACCAACCAAAATTGCACTTCCTTTATTGATATTGTTTCTTTCAAACCTTGACATAGATCACTAATCCACTTGCCATTTTCATATTTGGGCAGAGTTTGTGCCATCATAATAGTGTGCCTAGATAATCTTGGGTGGAATTCACTTAAGGTTCATTAGCACTTAAGGCCTTCAAATGAACTATCATTTGTTTGTGAGGCTACTCTAGCACTTTATCTTATGTCACTTTCATAAGGAGTTTCCATAATGATTCATAGCCCTTGAATAATTTTACCATTATTAGTGTCCTAGCAAAGATTTTTCCAAAACTCATTACCTAGATAAAAAAATATAGACCCATGTTTTAGAATAGTACAGTAGCACTTCATGGCCAATAAACATGTACATAACCTCTGAAAGTCTCTTCAAGAACACTCATAGGAATGGACCTTGAACAAAGTCACTAGAATATGATTTGATAGGATTCTTCAACTCCTCAACATGGCATTCAACATTCTCAACTCCCTAATATGGCATTCATCATTCTCTTCACAAATGATTAAGCCCAAGTAGATTATAAAAATCATACTTAGTCATTACAAATTATTCTAGATTAACATCATTTGCTAAGGTCAAGTAAACTTCAAAACCCTCATTAAATTCAAGTCATATGAGACAATCACTAAATGCTAATGTTTCAATATGAGTTAGAATTTTTGTTTCATATCTACTCTAGAAAACTCATCCTTAGTCATTAAAAATTATTCTAGATTAAGATTGTTTGCTAAGGTCAAGCAGGAAAATTCAAACCCCTCATTAAATTCAAGTCATATTCAAGACAATCACTAAATTTTTTAACATTTTGATATGAGTTGGCATTTATGTTTTATATCTGCTCGAAAAAACTCATCCTTCGTCATTACAAATTCTCTTAGATTAACATCATTTGCTAAGGTCACTCTTGAGTTATGTATCTACAAAACATACCATTAGCAAGTATGTGTATGTGTATGTGTGTATATGTGTATATGTATGTATGCATATGTATATGTGTGTATGTATGTATGTATATGTGTATGTGTACATGTATGTATGCATATATACATGTATGTGTGTATGTGTGTATATGTATATATGTATTTATGCATATATAAATACATATGTATGCATATATGTGTATGTGTGTATGTACATGTATGCATATATATGTATGTTTAATATATACATGTATGTGTGTCTATGTGTACATGTCCATACATATGTGTATGTATGTATGTACATATGTATATGTACATGTAAGTATACATGTGTATGTATGTACATGTATGTATGTATGTATAAATATATGTACATGTACATACATATATTTATACATACATACACATATACATATATATACATATATGCATACATACATATATACACATATGTATACATACACATACACAAACACACATGTATGTATGTACATGTACACATACATATATATATACATGTACACATGTACATATATGGGTATGTGTAGGATTATCATGGAAAAAATAGGCCCTTAAGTGTCGATGAAAATTCATAAAATCAGAGTTAGGCAATTTGACGTAAAACTTTGAATAAGTTATCTATATTATTTAAAAAATATGTAAGAATAGAATCTGTAGAAAATTTATGTAGTTTCTAAACTACTAGGTTTATTGAAAAATAATAAAAATCTATTTGGTGAAAATTTGAAATTTGAATGCAGTAGTACTTAAATTTCAAGGAAAAAATAAGAAGTAGGTGTCTATCTGACCACCCTAACCACAATAAATTGATAGTATTTTTTTATAATATTTTAGATATAAGTAGAGGTCTCATGTCCTGATGTGATGCATATTTTTTTGTAAATTTTTTCCAAGTAAATAATTAATTATGAATTTTTTATTACAACATTTAAAAAATATAAAAACTCGTATGTCTGACCACCATAACTTGGTCAAAACTTCATGAAATTCAAATTTTTTTTTCAATCATATAGTATGCAAAATATAGAATGTGGCGTATGTTTCGGATTCAAAAAATGTGATACCATTTGAAATCTATAGATATTTTTCAATCAGCCTATCAATCAAGACTTTAGTCGTAATTCAAATAAAAAATGAATAATAATTATTTATTAAATTCAAAATAAAGAATAATTTATATTGGTGCAAAGCTGAGAATCTTCTTTAAAAACCCTTTTCATTTCATTAATTTTGGTAAAAAAAAAGTCGTCAGCCACATGGGCCATCATATCACTTACATATCGCCACTTTTTGGCCCATTATGATACTGCACATACCCATATACATATTGAAGTTACATATATATGTACATATATATACATGTACATATCAAGTCTCTTTGGAGTTGTCATTTCTTATGTTGTTCTAGGTTATAGAAGGTTCTATCTCATAGATCTATAACTTTCTATCAAGCATTAGATATAAAGTTAAAAATATTTTATTTTTGAAACTTGAAAAATTTGTAATTTAAATATATGTTTTAGTTTTGAAATTTGATAAATTTGTTTATCATCATATATTTTGTTTTAATGATATTCAGATCTCTTTACTATATATATATATATATATATATATATATATCATGGCTGATGAGGGATCTCACCATTCTCCTCGTTATGAGCAACATGCTCAAGTTAGATCAAATTTATATTAGGAGAGTATTGCTAGACTAGAAAATTCACTAAGATGTTTAGATCAAACAATTCACAACTCCCCTAATTTTTCTAATTGAGATATATTAGTCAAAATTAGAAATGAGATTTTATGAATGATTGGGGGGATCCCACAATATTTTTTTAAATTTTTTGGCCAAACTGGACATTGAACTGATTTTTGTTAACAAAAACTTCACTTTCGGGCACCTATAGCTGCTAAACCATGAGGAATTTGAAGATGATGCAAACTAGTCATTTGTGACATTTTATTTGTAGATTCTAAATATTTTTTTGGAATTAGACTGCATTTCTTTTTCCATCTCATTCGAAAACTAGTTTTTAACAATAAACACCATTTTTAAAGAGTGTTCACCATATACAACATAATTTTTTTTCTATGAAGGATACAATTCTATTTTTTTCAAATTTAAATTTGTAACTATGATATCTAGCACTTTCATTTGGTTTCATAGTGTTTTATTGGACATTTTGTTCTTAATTATGCTTTGATGTCAAACCAATTACAATTTAGACATAGGAAAATTGTACACATCTTTTTTTGTATGTATCAAAATTCTTTTTTTTTTGCTGGACCAAGGACATCAGTACCTAGCATAGACATATTTTTCAGATTTTTTTTGGTAATCCACTATTTTTCCACATGTGTAGAATAGAGATCTTGATTTTCAGTGAAAAACCTACATTCACAAGAAAAAATATATAATAATCAAATTAAATATATTTAAAATTATACTTTTTGGGAAGCTTATAATAAGGACTACATACTTACAAAAATATAAATTTAAATTAATTTATTTGATCCCCCAAAAGATAAATCAAAAGTGGTTTTTTATCAGCATTTTGATAGGTGTAAAAGAGACTCCATTATAGGTAGTTTAAAAATAGAGGGGTTCTATCGAAGGGGGTTTGATCTAAGGTGGTTTGATCAAATCCTTTTTAATTGAAATCCTTTAAATTCAACTTTTCAAGGCTTAAATCATTATATTTTCTAAAAATATGTGATTTCAGCAAAAAATAGGATGTCCCAAAAAGTGTAAACCACTATTATAGGATTACTTATTGAGATAATTCGATCATTCAATCCTTATGATGATATCAACATTAAGTAGTTTTATTCATCTCTTTCCAGGAAGGTTACTTGCACACAAAAATAGAGAGATGTTAGAAAATTAGTTTCACAAGAAAATGTGTTTATCATGTTCCCTTTTTATAGAGAAAAAACAGAATTAGAGGATATATGGTGATGAGGTGTGTAGATGAGATTTTTGTGCCATTCGTATATCTTAGATGGTTGGAAAATTATCATAGATGGCCTCACAATGATGAGATGCCACAATATTTTGTCAAATAGTTATATGCAAAGTTTCATTTATAGATAGATGTGGACTACACATCTTATCCTAAGCATGCTAGCCAAGGTAAAGGCCATTTTTTTGAGAAACAAGAGTTTAGATGTCAAAGTATTTCCACCACCTGTAAACAAGAGGGAATTAGTTTTCCCAAACCTTTTAGTTCTACCAAAATGTTTGGAATTGGAAGCAATAGGGAAATCAAGAGCATACTCCACTAGATTCTAGATTTTTGATAGTATTACCACTATTACAACACAAATTGATCAGATGTCATCTGATCGAGTTGGTAGATACTTATTATGCCCATAGATGAACCTCCCTACCACTAAGGCTACATATACATCTTATGATCCATTTGTTCATGTCGATCTACCTACTCCTTCAGATGTTGGGCATATGAGTCACACGACTTTGTGTAATATTTGCAGAGTCTCTATTTTGAATTTACTAGCAGCTTATTAGGTCATTAGTGAGGACCATGGGATCACTCTTGACCAAGTATAGACCTTTATTAGACAATGATATATTGGTACACATATGAGCCACATGGTGGCAACTTTAGAGGATATTCCATAGTAGCAATAATTTGAATGCAAATATGTAATTTATATGTCGATTCCTAAGAGATTCAATGTTATTTAAGTGGAACATAAAAATACAATTGGAAATAGATTATAAGGAATTCTTAATCAACTGTTAAATTTTTTGGATTTAAACTATGTGAGTTTTTAACATCACACAGTTTAAATCTAGAAACTTTAACACTTGATTATCACAGACTATGGAATCTTGATGTTGTTAATTAAGATATTCTTAGCTAAATGTTCATTTTTAAGGTCACTCTAGGTTAAGTGTAAATTTTGCATATATGATGCTATATGAACTTAAGAATTCCATATAATCTAATACACATGAATTTGATTGTGCATGGAAAGAATTCAACCTAGATGATGAGCTATACTTGTATCCAGTTGAATGTAAATAAAATAAAATCTATTCTTGAACTTAAGAATTCAATATAATCTAATACACATGAATTTTATTGTGCATGAAAATAAAGTGATCTAGATGATGAGCTATAAGTGGAGTTGAATGTAAATGAAATGAAATCTATTATTGAACTTAAGAATTCCATGGAACGAATTTATGCAATTGGAAATTGATAAAATCTCACTATGCACATAATATAAGTATCTAGATCTTCCCATGGCAACTATATTAAAAGGTGATCAATCCATCTAATTACCAAAGATCCCATTACACATGGTCTCAAGCTATACATGGTAAACAACTCTTGATGCCAAAATATAGCTATCTCGAGCACCCCAAACACCATCACTATGATTCACTACAATGAATATTCCAATGCACCAAGGTGAACAAGAAAGACCAACCCAAGAGAACCCATACAAGAACATTCACAAAATGATACATGTAAGTAACATACCGAATGTTATAGAAAATCATGGTTGCTACTCTAAATGAAAGAAAAGAAATTGCAATGCCTATAGATCTTGGATAATATAAAAAATATTGAATTTCACAATAGTAACATAAAAAATAAAGAAAACTAGAGATGGCATGTAGATTCTTCACCACTCAAACACCAAATCAACTAGATCTAATTTGTCACAAAATTATAATATAAATTAATCATAGTTTAGGAACCCAATAAGAAAAACTATAAAAAAATTACACTAATAAAGAGCATACAAATACTTTCACATTTAAGAACCTACTAGAAAAAACCTTCTAAAACCAAATGAATCCCAACATTTAAACACTTCATATGGTATTCAACATAGCTACTACTACTTACCCATGTGACTAGTGGACCAAAAGAAGACTTCCAAAATGAACACTCTCACACCATATATTTATTGAGTAAAATAACACAACCACCATGTCATAGGGTAGTTAAATACTAATGTAAGTAATTTAATTTGTTGAATCTTAGATCATATATATTGAATTTAAAAAACCTATTGACTTTTAAAAAGTTCACATTTTGCCTAAATTCCTTTAAATTATCTATTCCAATTGCATTTTTATGTTTGACATGGAATTTTTAAGTTCACAAATGAAATGAAATATTCTTAAACTTTTAATAATTAAACCATGCAACATAAATTTATGCAAAATTGGAACATAAACTAGGTTTTTTAAATTGCATATATATGATCTAGCTTATAAGTGGAGTTGAACAAGTGAAATAGAAGATTTGAAAGTGAACTTAACAATTCCATGTCAAACATAAAAATGCAATTGGAATAGATGATTTAAAGGAATTTAAAGGAAAAATGTGAGTTATTTTTAAAAGTCACTAGGTTTTATAAATTGCATATATATATGATCTAAGATTCAACAAATGAAATCGAACATTCAAGTGAACTTAAAATAATCCCATGTCCAACATAAAAATGCAATTAGAAATAGATGATTTAAAGGAATTTAGGAAAAATGTTCAAAAAATTTTAAAGTCACTAGGTTTCAAGTATCCAACATATATATATGATCTTTAAACACATTTAAGTGGAGTTTCAAATGTAAATTATGAAATCAAATATTCTTAAACTAAATTAAGAATTCCACATGGAACAAATTTAAACTTTTAATTGGAAATAAATGACCATGCCTTTGAAAAAAATCCATTCTAAATCATGTCACATGTCCAATCAATATAGATATAGATAGATCTATAAAAATTTTGAGTACATATATATATCCAGTCATGTACATGTCCATATATGCAAAAAATAACTTAAAGCTCTTGGTACATATAACTTGGATCCTCTCTATCTTTAATTATCTCTAAAATCAATTCATGATCTTCAATAGGCAACCTCCACTTTTGTTTGGCCCGTCCTCTTTTAGGTAAAGTTTCTAAATTTATTTTTGTTGCTATAACTAAGTGACTATAATGTAGAACCTTTTGTCCAAGAAAATAATCAACAAATATAATACCATTTTTATCTATCATTATTTGTTGATAATATTTTCCTTCAATAACGAATGATCCAATGGGATACTATTGTCCATCACCATTTATCATCGATTCCACCAATTTTATTTTTGGTTGCGTACATCTTGGTAGATATTAATCTACACTTTCTGCATTGTTAGGATCTACAACAATAGTGAAAATATCTCTTGTGCACACACGATGTAAATTTACAAAAGTTGTAAATATATTTTTAATATATAAATTTATATATAAACATGCTTGAAACTTACTTACATAGAATATATTTAAATCAATATTAAGTTAATCAATTTGCATACATGTAACAACTAAATTAGATACACGTTCGTAATCAACTGAATATAGAGGATCGTAGACATCGACATTGTCATTTTCATCAAAAGGAGGCATTGATATTAATTATTTCATTTCCCATTGTGAAACATACCCATCTCTAATATTCTCACATTGAAAATATTTGCATTGTCCTCAATGCAATCAACACAAAACATGATTTTTCTCTCACATTAATTGCATAAGGCTTGCTACTTCCCGTTGTCATGATTTGATGTAGACTTCTAATACCATGAATTTTTTGACAATGATAAGGATTTGATCGATCAATATATATAAATTACAAACATCCAAGTGATTAATTTAAGTGAATATATATATATATTCAAATTTGAAAATTCAATTAAATCATGTAAACACTTTGAAATTCAAATTTAAGAAATTTTGACTAGATGTACATATAACTTTCCCAAAATACCGTGTTGTATGTTGAGTTGCGAGTGAAAAAATGACTCTTGCACCATTCAACAATTTCATTTGCATTTTGTATGGCATTACCTGCAAGTATGTAGATGTTGGAAAAAATTTCCACTTGTTACTTTAAAGGTTTAAGAATTTAATTTAGTTTAAATATATATATATTTTTTAAAAATCTCTAGATTCCATATATATATGGTGAACTAATTACAAGTTCATGTTGATGAAGTGCACGCTTCACACATGCTCATGCTCCATCATGCTCTCTTTTTCCATGTCCACTCTCATAAAAATTCTACAAAAAATTGGTGTTGTGTCTAGCATGTTGATGGCTTAACCAAACAAAATCTTTTGTAGACTTAAATTTTCCTATGAAGTTACAAATAATTACACTCAAATTGAATTATCTTCAAAAAGATAGATATACATGTACATGTATGTATATATACACATGTATACATGTGTACATAACATATTATATATATAAGTAGTTGAAAAATTTAAGTCTCAAAGTTAAAAGTAAATAAAAAAAATAAAAATAAAATAATTTATTTACTAGCACATCCATCAAACCATATCCAGTGTTGTTCAAAATTTATGCCACATTGTCTCAGGTCTTCAAAAAATATTTCAAAACAATGAGCTAAATAGTTTTAATCATGATTTGTATCACCAATAATATAAAATTAAACCTCTTTGATGATAATTCAATCATATTTGCTACTTTGTATACCATCTACGTGAAACTCAACATTCCTATAGAAAACTTGCACAAAGATTACAACTTTCTTTGAATGATAATATTGAATTCGAATCTCAGTTTGAGGACTAAATGTATAGTTCTCAAAGAAATCTACAATAGAGAAAATACAACCTAGTGGAAAGCAATTCTTTGAATCACAAAATTTCTTAGCTTGCCATATTGCACCATGATAATGTTGTATATGTGGATATATGATATTGTGAAATTTATTCATAAATTCATTGTAAGGCAATCCAATCCTTTGAGAATAATTTTTTTGGTCTCAACTCCTGACTTCATTAAGTATGTATCATATTGAAATCTCTTCCAAATAACTTGCATTTCAATATTGTCAACTTGTAAAATATTCTTCAAATATCTATAATCATTACATATATTTTTTATACATTGAACATTGAATTCATTTGAATCTTCTGATTTTTTGAATACAAGAGACTTCACAAATTGTGTTGTGCTTCCAAGGATGGCTATATTTCGATCAATTGTTGCCATATCTTTTTTATATGATTGTAGGTTTAGATCAAATTCAACATGATTTTGATAACCAGTTTTACATACTTTATTTATACATACAAGTGATGGTCGTAGTGTCTGAAACATCCTTTGACAAATCTTCAAATTTGAAAATTCTTGCTTGAATGCTTTAAAAATTTCACTTTGCGTTGTATCTATAAAATGTTTTGGATGATAAAATTTTGTATCATATTCACCTATTATTTTTATAGTATCCCTTCTATTGGAAGAAAAATGAGAGTGGTTGGTCCAATATTCAACCACTTGTTTCTTTACATCTTCTGAAATTCTATTTTTTGGGGGAACCCTACAAATATTTACCCATTTTTTCTCTTTTTTTTCATCTATTTCATTTCTCTTTTCAATATTCCTTTGAACAACTCTCCTAGAAACATTTAGTAATTCAAAAATTGCTTGAACTTGTCTTCTATGTGATAATTTATTACTAGAAATTACAGTCATCAATGCTCTACGTACAACACTTAGATCACTAGATCGATTCTTGTTTTAAATAAAATTCAATGCTTCTTTCAAGTTTTCAACATTTTTTTGTTTTAATGAACCTAAAGACCTTTTCCTATTATCAACCCCTAACAACTCCAAAATAGGGGTCATTTATTTTCATCTAAATAACTTTGCAACTAACTGTGCTCTTCCAATTAGAGATTTTTCTTCAAAAAATTCATCCCATATTCTTTTAGAGTTTAATTTTATTGTGCTTTCAGATAACATATCTTTAGGTGAAATATTATTGAAAAGAGAATCCTCATCCATCTCCATCATATTTTCCGTACCATAGGAAAATTCACTATTACTAGGTTCAGTTTATTCTTGTACCTTTATGTCACCTTGGTCATCAATATTTCCCATGAGTTGTTCTTCAGTAGATGTTGCTTCACCCACTTTTCTCTTCCTCTCTCTTGTTTGATCATACTTCATTGATCTATTCCTTGGATTATCCATCATAAATTGCACTCAAATTTGAATTCACCTGCATACAAATGTACACGGGTATTTGCAGGATCATGGTGGCACAAAAAGTGGCAATATATAAGTGATATGATGGCCCATGTGGTTGATGGATTTTTTTACCCAAAATTGATGAAACAAAAAGGATTTTTAAAGGAGATTCTCAACTTTCTACCAATACAAATTATGCTTTACTTTGAATTTAATAAATAATAATTATTCATTTTCTATTTGAATTACAACTGAAGTCCTGATTGATAGGTTGATTGAAAAACATATATAGCTTTCAAACAGTATTCCATTTTTTGAATCTGAAACATGCATCACATTTTATGCTTCACCTACTATAGGAATAAAAAAAAATTGAATTTCGTGAAGTTTTGACCAAGTTAAGGTGGTCAAACATATGAGTTTTTTATATTTTTTAAAAGTAATATAAAATATTAATAATTAATTATTTACTTGGAAAAACAATACAAAAAAAATGCATCACATCAGGACATGAGTCCTCTACTAATATCTAAAATATTATAAAAAAATATTATCATTTTATTGTGGTTAGGGTGGTTAGATAGACACCTACTTCTTATTTTTTCCTTGAAATTTAAGTACCATTGCATTGAAATTTCAAATTTTCACCGAATAGATTTTTTTTTTAATAAACCTAGTACTTTAGAAACTACATTCAATTTTCTACATATTCTATTCTTAATTTTTTTTGAAATAATATAGATAACTTATTCAAATTTTTACGTCAAGTTGCCTAACTCTGATTTTCTAAATTTTCATCCCACTTAAGGGCCTGTTTTTTCCATGATGATCCTTCACATACCCACACACATGATTTCAATGAATGTATAGTTAATATTGCATAAATAGAACACTAAATTATAAATTCTTCATTTGTTAAAGGAAAAGTAAAAAAAAATCATTCAAATTACAAACATATCATGAACAAATTTGGTATCATGAGCATATTTGGTATAGATCACTTGAAAAAAGGTTTATCACCACTAAGTGTGCATCAATATGTGGATATTTTAATAAAATGAGTACTATAAACCATAGAAAGAGAAACATCATGAGCTCGATATATACCTAAATTTGTATATCACCAAGTATAATTTGTGCATGTAATCAATTCAAGTGAACCTAAGACATTTTCCAACCTAATGCAAGAGCATGGGAAAACTTGGACAAGATGCAATAAATTTAATTAACAATTAAAAAGGAAATGTAATTGGGTAGAGGCTCAGTTAGTGTACATGCCATGTAGGTGAGGTTGAAGAAAAACATTTAAATAAGGGAAAAAACATAAATTAATCATGCAAAGTATGAGTGTCTTGGGAAGGATGACACAATCTTGATGAACTTTGAATATAGCATGAAACTACCACTTCATCTCATTTGTTCAAATCTTGGATTCATGTGTACATTATTTCACACCTAAGGAGTTTGATGTAGGGGCACAATAGGCTAGATAAACTGAACATTATATAAAAGGATCTAGAGTGAGCACATGAGATTAGATCATGTTACAAGGATTTAAATGCAAAAGAACAAGGGATGGAACCCACACATGAGAAATAAATGAAAAGTAGAAAAGAGAAGAGGTGCAAGGGAAAACATGATTGTGCACATGCATAAAGCTAGTTTTCCCTATATGGGTAGGATAGTATAATGAAACTCATGAGGGGGGAAAGGCATGATGCATCTAATTTAAATATATCATAATAAAAGACATATTGTAACACCCCTCTATTTTTCTCTTATGTTAGATTATGATGCTTTATTATTTTATCATTTCTTATAAAGCAATACAAACTATGTGTGTTATGAGATGTACTTTCCTTGATGTTATACTTGACATGCTTCGATTAAGAATAATGTTGGTTTATTATGACATGATTATTGCTCATGAGTTTTATTAATGATGGAAGTGTCAGTTTGGTGATAATGTATTGGTGAAAGGGACAGGATTGCATCACTCGCTTGCGAGCGCCCTACATTTCTGTGATTTCCTCTTCACCATGTGTTTTATAATGATTTTATATACATGTGCTATTGATGCCTTGGATACAGGTTTGCAGGTACATGACATCGACTCCACCTGACTTCATAGGTTTGAGCATGTCGACCCAATGGTATGATGATTGGGAGATAGTAGCTAGGTTACCTGTGTCAGGTCTATACCCGAGCCATAGTGTGTCGTTAGTCATGTTTGATGAGTCATTGGTTGCCTTGTTTTAATATTATTTAATTCTGAAGGGTTCTTGATTATGGAAATAAATATTTAGAATTATTGCATTAATTAATGTTGAATATTTATTTATTTAAATTTGATATTGTGAATAGAAGTTTATATTTAAATTAATTAATTAAATTAAATGTATTTAATTACTTAAATTTAATCCAATGGGTTGAATTTATTTATTAAATAATCAAAATTAATTAATTAAATTAGATGTTGAGAAAATTAAAAGAAAAAGAGAATTTAATTTCATTTTGGAATTTAATTTTATTTGGTGGTAATTAATTTCAATTTGGAATTAAATTAGTATTTGGAATTATTAAATTAAATGGAAATTAGATTTGGTTGTTAGAAGATATTTTAATTTTTCCAGCATGTTAGTGTTAAAATTAATTAAGAGGTTGTTGAAAGTTTATTCACGGAGAGAATTTTTGGGATTCGAAAAAAAGAGGAAAGCTTCTTCATGGGAGTGTGAGGATATTTTTGGGGATATTATTTTTGCGGAAAGAATGAAAATTTGGAAAATACACAAGGGATTGTAGAGTTTTTGGCTGTAGGAATTGTAAAGGAATTGTTCTTGTTGTGTTTACTATGAATTTTGGATACTATTTTGGTGTTGGAATTACGGTGGTTGCTGGGAAGAAGCTGTGGAAGCTTTGGAGGAGGCCCGACATCAAATATTCTTTTTTTTTAAGCTTCTTGATTTAGGTTCTCTTCTTGTGTTATTTTATTGCTTATAATCTTTATGAGGAATTGTATGGTTGAATGAATTGTTTTGTTAAATCCATCTAGGAAAAGGATTTGATTTTAGATAAAGGAAAATTTTAAACCTTCTATTGTTGATGTGAAGTTTTTAAAGAAAAAATATTAAACCTCTGATTAAGATTTAATTCATTTGAGAAATTTGATAGATCCAACTGTAAATCGAGGAAAAACAACAATTAGATTTGTTTTTAGAAAATTTAAACCTATGCAGAAAAACATATTTTTCTTTAAATCCTTTGTATATTTTGCGGTGGAAAAACCTAGAGGATATGTTTTATTGAAAGCTTCTAGAAAGAAATCTAGATCTTCCTGTAGTTACCTTGTTCTTTTCTTTGTGTTTGAATTTGAGAAAGTTAGTTGAAATGTTATTTTAAAATTCTCTGTAAAATTTGGGGTGTTCTCTGGAAATTTAATAATTTCACCTATAGGTGAATGTTTTGGAAAAGCTTCTCCAATTTAACTATTAAGTTGAAATTCTTTATATATATATACATGTTATTTTGTGGATTTTATTTTAATTGAAAAAAAAATCACCCTTCGTACGGTGTAATAGTTTTATGGGAAACGAAATCAAAGTTCGTTACAATGAAAAATAATATATAAAATAAATAAATTAAAGAAAAAAAATAAAAAATAAATGGTGGTTGGTGGGGGCGGTTGTATTCCCCACCGCCCACATTATGCATAGGGTGGAGAGATGCCTATAAGGCAGTGCACCCACCTTATAGGAGGACGTGTTTCCCCCTTTTCACTTCCTTGAGGGTGACCGATTTGTACATATTATAGTCGGTGCTCCCACTTGTGAAGGCTTCGGTTGTACACGCTATGAGTCCATCGTTTTAAACAAAAAAAAAATTAGGTTTTTTTTTTTTCATATTTCAAATTTATTTAATAACATTTGGGTTTTAATATATATTATATATATATATATATATATATTACAACTATATATGTATATGGTATATTTATTGTATATATATTTATATATATAATGTACATATTATATACATATACATATTGTGTAAATATATAATTATGGTATTTGAATATCAAATAAAGGTTTAATATGTTTTATGAAAAATAAAATATAATCATTGAATTGTAAATTAGATAATTAGATTATTTACTTCTCTTTAAGAAGAGAAATGTTCATGTACAAGTTCAGTTAATTTTAAAATGATGTATTTTTCTTGAAATAATGAAAAAAAATTCGTTTAAATAGTCATTGGATTAGTTGCATATAAATGCATGTATTGGGTGAATTTAAAATAATGTGTTTTGAAAGAGAGAAAATTATAACTATTTAAATGATGTAATCTGTTCGAGGAAACAAATATTTATTATTTAAAATTGAGGGAATTGGAATAATAAATATAATGATGTTTCTTATAGTTATTTAGTTAAATTGGGATAATTGGGGAATGCTATTGTATTTAATTATTTTATTGCCTGTAAGAAAATTGGTCTTGGATTAAAATACGGTGGTTATTATACTATTGTGCCTTTATGATGTGCTTGAGATATCTTTGTGACATTTTGGTGTAAATTGAACTGAGGTATTGGATGGGGTTCTATAAGTCTTTCTCTAGGCATGCAAATGATTTGGGGTTGTATTTTATGAAGTTGTCTTTTGTAAATTTCCTTGGCAATGTGGTTGTCATGTTCAGTGTGTTACCCGGTTTCCACGGACGGGGATGTTTTGTTCCTCCCTAGTTTGGAGTGGGCATGTTTCATGTGTTGATAGTAGGAGTGTGGTACTGGATGGGGGTCGGGATCTGGAAAGATCTGATGGGTAACTCATGCACCTCTGTGGTGGCACATCTACTAGTCAACAGTATATGGTTCACTGGTCTATTTGATCGTTTAACTTAGGTAGCTTAGTATCCTTGAGTTAGTGTTGTTCTTGTGGTGGTTTTGTTTAGTGTTGAGTCAGCCTCTATCTAGAGGTTGTAGGGATTGTCTTTGTATCTTGGTTACTGTCTCCTAGCATGGGGGGTGGGCCTTCGGGTACCACTTGATTGGGAGGAACGTGTGCCCTATGTCGTTGGGTCCCCCTTTGATTTGTAGATTGTATTGTGAGGTTTTTCAGTGGAGAGCTTGTAGTGGTTCAGTATTTATTTTAAGCTTTCTATTTACTTCAGTTTAGCTCATGTAATTATTATTCCCCTCATTTTTTTTTGAGGAGGAATCTTGTAACTCTAATAGTTAGTTTTGATTTACCTCATTCCGGGAATGAGTATTGTAATCTACTTTTAGGTTAATGTAATCTAAAACTTCTTATATGTTATTCTAGTGTTAAAATATTTAATTCTTTGTGAGTATGTGCAATTAAATGTATGGTTAATATTTTAATAAATGCTTTATGTGCAAGTAGTGTGTATGTTTCGGTTATAGATGTAATCTTGTCACGTTACCTTAGAGGTTGTTGTGAAGTATTGTGCATCATCTTTGATAATAATGCACTTTTACGAAAAAAAATTGTATGCTTCTGCGTTGGGTTGCAACTTCCTTTAGGGTCTCGTGGCAGGGCATTAAAAAAAAAATGGTGGTTGGTGGGGGCGGTTGTATTCCCCACCGCCCACATTATGCATAGGGTGGAGCATTGCCTATGAGGCAGTGCACCCACCTTATAGGGGACACGTTGCCCCATATGGAGCATTGCCCCCTCTGCACTTTCTTGAGGGTGACCGATTTGTACATAGTACAACCGATGCTCCCACTTGTGAAGGCTTTGGTTATACGCACTATGAGTCTGCTATTTTAAAAAGAAAAAAGAATTAGGATTTTTTTTTTTTATATTTCAAATTTATTTAATAACATTTGGGTTTTAATATATATTATATATATATTACAACTATATATGTTTATGGTATATATGTTGTATATATATTTATATATATATATAATGTATATATTACATACATACACATATTGTGTAAATATATAATTATGGTATTTGAATGTCAAATAAATGTTTAATATGTTTTATGAAAAATAAAATCTAATCATGGAATTACAAATTAGATAATTACATTATTTACTTCTCTTTAAGAAGAGAATGTTCGTGTAAAAGTTGAGTTAATTTTAAAATGATGTATTTTTTTGAAATAATGAAATTGTTTTCGTTTAAATGGTCATTGGATTAGTTGCATATAATTGCATGTATTAGGTGAATTTTAAATAATGTGTTTTGAAAGAGAGGAAATTATAATTTATTCAAATGATGTAATCTGTTTGAGGAAACAAATATTTTATTATTTAAAATTGACGGAATTGGAATAATAAATAGAATGATGTTTCTTATAGTTATTTAGTAAAATTGGGATAATTGAGGAATGCAATTGTATTTAATTATTTTATTGCCTGTAAGAAAATTGGTATTGGATTAAAATACAGTGGTTATTATACTATTGTGCCTTTATGATGTGCATGAGGTCTCTTTGTGACATTTTGGTGTAAATTGAACTGAGGTATTGGATGAGGTTCTATAAGTCTTTCTCTAGGCATGTAAATGATTTGGGGTTGTATTTTATGATGTCTTTTGTAAATTTCCTTGGCAATGTGGTTGTCGTGTTCAATGTGTTACCTGGTTTCCAAGAACGGGGATGTTTTATTCCTCCCTAGTTTGGAGTGGGTATGTTTCATGTGTTGATAGTAGGTGTGTGGTACTGGATGGGGGTCGGGATCTGGAAAGATCTGACGGTTAACTCATGCACCTCTATGGTGGCACATCTCCTAGTCAACAGTATATGGTTCATTAGTCTATTTGATCGTTTAACTCATGTAGCTTAGTATCCTTGAGTTAGTGTTGTTCTTGTGGTGGTTTTGTTTAGTGTTGAGTTATCCTATGTCAAGAGGTTGTAGGGATTGTCTTTGTATCCTAGTTACTATCCCCGAGCATGGGGGGTGGGCCTTCGGGTACCACTTGGTTGGGAGGAACGTGCGCCGCATGCCATTGGGTCCCCTTTGATTTGCAGATTGCGTTGCGAGGTTTTTCAGTGGAGAGCTCGCAATGGTTTCAGTATTTATTTTAAGCTTTCTATTTACTTTAGTTTAGCTCATGTAATTATTATTCCCCTCATTTGTTTTTGAGGAGGAATCTTGTAACTCTAATAGTTAGTTTTGATCTACCTCATTCTGGGAATGAGTATTGTAATCTACTTTTAAGTTAATGTAATCTAAAAATTATTATATGTTTTTTTATTCAAGGGGTAAACGCTTTTGACCGGAGCTATGAACCGGAATACAACCATTCAACAATACCATCCCAATGGTGTTTGAACCTTGGTGGCAAGATCAACAATGCCACCAATAAACCATCACACCATGCCAATATTGGCTAAAACTTATTATATGTTATTTTAGTGTTAAATTCTTTAATTCTTTGTGAGTATGTACAATTAAATGTATGGTTAATATTTTAATAAATGATTTATGTGCAAGTAGTGTGTATGTTTCGGTTATAGATGTAATCTTGTCACGTTACCTTATAGGTTGTTGTGAAGTATTGTGCATCATCTTTCATAATAATGCACTTTTACAAAAAAAAATTATACACTTCCGCATAGGGTTGTAACTTCCTTTAGGGTCTTGTGGCGGGGCATTAAAAAAAAAATGGTGGTTGGTGGGGGCGGTTGTATTCCCCACTGCCCACATTATGCATAGGGTGGAGTGCTACCTATGAGATAGTGCACCCACCTTATAGGGGGACGCGTTGCCCCATAGGGTGCACTGCCCCCTCTGCACTTTCTTGAGGGTGACTGGTCTATACATAGTACAGCCGACGCTCCCACTTGTGAAGGCTTTGGCTATACATGCTATGAGTCCGCCGTTTTAAACAAAAAAAAGAATTAGTTTTTTTTTTTTATATATTTCAAATTTATTTATTAACATTTGGGTTTTAATATATATTATGTATATATATTACAACTATATATGTATATGGTATATATGTTGTATATATATATAATGTATATATTAAATACATACACATATTTTGTAAATATATAATTATGGTATTTGAATATCAAATAAAGGTTTAATATGTTTTATGAAAAATAAAATATAATCATGGAATTGTAAATTAGATAATTAGATTATTTACTTCTCTTTAAAAAGAGAATGTTCATGTACAAGTTGAGTTAATTTTAAAATGATGTATTTTTTTGAAATAAGGAAATTGTTTTCGTTTAAATGGTCATTGGATTAGTTGCATATAAATGCATGTATTAGGTGAATTTTAAATAATGTGTTTTGAAAGAGAGAAAATTATAATTTATTCAAATGATGTAATCTGTTCGAGGAAACAGATATTTTATTATTTAAAATTGAGGGAATTGGACTAATAAATAGAATGATGTTTGTTATAGTTATTTAGTTAAATTGGGATATTTGAGGAATGCAATTGTATTTAATTATTTTATTGCCTGTAAGAAAATTGGTATTGGATTAAAATACAGTGGTTATTATACTATTGTGCCTTTATGATGTGCTTCAGATCTCTTTGTGACATTTTGGTGTAAATTGAACTGAGGTATTGGATGAGGTTCTATAAGTCTTTCTCTAGGCATGTAACTGATTTGGGGTTGTATTTTATGATGTTGTCTTTTGTAAATTTCCTTGGCAATGTGGTTGTCGTGTTCAGTGTGTTACTTGGTTTCCAAGAACGGGGATGTTTTGTTCCTCCCTAGTTTGGAGTGGGTATGTTTCATGTGTTGATAGTAGGAGTGTGGTACTAGATGGGGGTCGAGATCTAGAAAGATCTGACAGGTAACTCATGCACCTCCGTGGTGGCACAACTCCTAGTCAACAGTATATGGTTCATTGGTCTATTTGATCGTTTAACTCAGGTAGCTTATTATCCTTGAGTTAGTGTTGTTCTTGTGGTGGTTTTTTTTAGTGTTGAGTCAGCCTATGTCAAGAGGTTGTAGGGATTGTCTTTGTATCTTGGTTACTATCCCATAGCACGGGGGGTGGGCCTTCGGGTACCACTTGGCTCAGAGGAACGTGCGCCCTATGCCATTGGGTCCCCTGTTGATTTGCAAATTGTGTTGCAAGGTTTTTCAGTGGAGAGCTCGCAATGGTTTTAGTATTTATTTTAAGCTTTCTATTTACTTCAGTTTAGCTCATGTAATTATTATTCCCCTCATTTGTTTTTGAGGAGGAATCTTGTAACTCTAATAGTTAGTTTTGATCTACCTCATTCCGGGAATGAGTATTGTAATCTACTTTTAAGTTAATGTAATCTAAAACTTATTATATGTTATTCAGGTGTTAAAATCTTTAATTCTCTGTGAGTATGTACAATTAAATGTATAGTTAATATTTTAATAAATGCTTTAAGTGCAAGTAGTGTGTATGTTTCGGTTATAGATGTAATCTTGTCACGTTACCTTAGAGGTTGTTGCGAAGTATTGTGCATGATCTTTGATAATAATGCACTTTTACGAAAAAAAAATTGTACACTTCCGTGTTGGGTTGCAACTTCCTTTAGGGTCTCGTGGCGGGGCATTCAAAAAAAATGGCGGTTGGTGGGAGCGGTTGTATTCCCCACCACCCACATTATGCATAGGGTGGAGCGTTGCCTATGAGGTATTGCTCCCACCTTATAGGGGGACGCGCTGCCCCATAGGGAGCGCTGCCCCCTCTACACTTTCTTGAGGGTGACCGGTCTGTACATAGTACTATCAGCTCTCCCACTTGTGAAGGCTTCGGCTATACGCGTTATGAGTCCGCCGTTTTAAACAGAAAAAGGAATTAGTTTTGTTTTTTTTTTGATATTTTAAATTTATTTAATAACATTTGGGTTTTAATATATATTATATATATATATATATATTACAACTATATATGTATATGGTATATATGTTGTATATATATTTATATATATATAATGTATATATTATATACACACACATATTATGTAAATATATAATTATGGTATTTGAATATCAAATAAAGGTTTAATATGTTTTATGAAAAATAAAATATAATCATGCAATTGTAAATTAGATAATTAGATTATTTACTTCTCTTTAAGAAGAGAATGTTCTTGTACAAGTTGAGTTAATTTTAAAATGATGTATTTTTTTGAAATAAGGAAATTGTTTTCGTTTAAATGGTCATTGGATTAGTTGCATATAAATGCATGTATTAGGTGAAATTGAAATAATGTGTTTTGAAAGAGAGAAAATTATAATTTTCAAATGATGTAATCTATTCGAGGAAAACTATATTTTATTATTTAAAATTGAGGGAATTGGAATAATAAATAGAATGATGTTTGTTATAGTTATTTAGTTAAATTGGGATAATTGGGGAATGCAATTGTATTTAATTATTTTATTGCCTATAAGCAAATTGGTATTGGATTAAAATATGGTGGTTATTATACTATTGTGCCTTTATGATGTGCTTGAGATCTCTTTGTGACATTTTGGTGTAAATTGAACTGAGGTATTGGATGAGGTTCTATAATTCTTTCTCTAGGCATGTAAATGATTTCTAGGGTTGTATTTTATGATGTGGTCTTTTGTAAATTTCCTTGACAATGTGGTTGTCTTGTTTAGTGTGTTACATGGTTTCCACAAACGGGGATGTTTTGTTCCTCCCTAGGTTGGAGTGGGTATGTTTCATGTGTTGATAGTAGGAGTGTGGTACTAGATGGGGGCTGGGATCTAGAAAGATCTGATGGGTAACTCATGCACCTCTGTGGTGGCACATCTCCTAGTCAATAGTATATGGTTCACTGGTCTATTTGATCATTTGAATCAGGTAGCTTAGTATCCTTGAGTTAGTGTTGTTCTTGTGGTGGTTTTGTTTAGTGTTGAGTCAGCCTGTGTCTAGAGGTCGTAGGGATTGGCTTTGTATCCTGGTTACTATCTCCTAGCATGGGGAGTGGGCCTTCGGGTACCACTTGGTTGGGAGGAACGTGCGTCATACGCCGTTGGGTCCGCCTTTGATTTGCAAATTGTGTTACGAGGTTTTTCAGTGGAGAGCTCCCAATGGTTTCAGTATTTATTTTAAGCTTTCTATTAACTTCAGTTTAGCTCATGTATTTATTATTCCCCTCATTTTTTTTTGAGGAGGAATCTTGTAACACTAATAGTTAGTTTTGATCTACCTCATTCTGGGAATGAGTATTGTAATCTACTTTTAAGTTAATGTAATCTGAAACTTATTATATGTTATTCTAGTGTTAAAATCTTTAATTCTTTATGAGTATGTGCAATTAAATGTATGGTTAATATTTTAATAAATGCTTTATGTGCAAGTAGTGTGTATGTTTTGGTTATATATGTAATCTTGTCGCATTACCTTAGAGGTTGTTGCGAAGTATTGTGCATCATCTTTGATAATAATGCACTTTTAAGAAAAAAAAATTGGACGCTTCCACGTTGGGTTGCAGCTTCCTTTAGGGTCTCATGGTGGGGCATCACACATGGTAGCAGAGCCCCAAGTTCATACACTAGATCCTCTAGGTACATTTGTGTCCACTAGTTTGTCCTTATCAATTTGTTAGTGGAGTGTTAAGTGATCATGTGCTCATGGCTTTTACGTTAGCATGATGTACTCAAGGAAAGAGAGTAGCGTGTAGGTAGCCTGATATAAGGTTATGGTTGGGAAGTTATCATATGTATCCCATGGGTTATGGAATTGGATATTCCTATGGGATTATGTATGTAGTTGTACCCCCTTGTAAATGTAAGAAACCAATAGTTGTATCTTGTTTGAATGTGTTGAAACCCGTACTTACTTTGTGTGTCCATGTGATGGTGATACTTGGTACCCATCCATGGGGAAAGTTGCATTTTGGTGTTGGATTACTCATACCATTATGTGTCTTTGCATGTTTGTAACCTGATTGAGGGCCAACCCAGGTGTGGTTGAAACTTATATATAAGAGTAACCAAAAGTAGCTCTTTTTCTTTTGGTTCTCTAGATCTTCAATCCGTGAAGGGATAGTAGCAGTCACAAGTTCCTTGGGTGGAGTGTGCAGCGTACACATAATGCGGCGCAGAGGGTCTTAGCTTAACCAATCCTAAGGAAATGTACCCACTACTTTCCCTTATGATGGATCAGGATACTTGATCCATATGTGTTAGCCGAATCCCCACAAATTTGAGTACGACAACATGGTTTGTTAGTTATGCCTAGACAACTGTAGACACGTTGATTTGATATTATTGAGTAACCTCGTATGTATGCGAGGTGAAGCTCGATAGCCCCATAGTGAGATGATCGTATTGCATTATGTATATGTACCCTATCTGCATGTGTTCCGACATGATGCAAGAGATACGATGCCACACCCCACTCATGTTCCAACATAGTGATGGTGATGATGTCATGTTAGATGATGCCACATGCTGAGACACGTGAAGGGGCATTATGAGATTTAATTTGCTAGCCTACTTGTGCGATGAGCATTATGGGGCCTCAAACACTTGTAGAGGGATCCTCATGGTTGTCTTGACCATGTTGGTCGAGTAGCATATGAGTAGATCCTAGCCACGTATACCTCTTCATACAACGAGTTCATGCGTGTGTCTTCTCCATGAGGTATCACGATGTGGAGTGTGGTTTGTGTGTGCCTACTACCGCAGACTCATAGACACACTGCCACGTGGTATATGACCAGTACCTGCCTTCTCCGACTGGTGTATGACCAGGTAGAGTGACGACATTTTGTTAGTCATGGATACACTCTAGGTCATGTGGATAGCGTGTTCATTCCACATCACATGAGGGCTATTATCATTCTAGTTGGATGTTGTTTCCTCTTTCCTCATTAGTGACTAGTATCTAGTCACATAGTGTTGTATAGTGCAATTTTAAAGATTGTGAACTTTCTTTCGGTTATTAATGATTTTTTAGTTGATTGTGAGGGCCGACACTTTGTTTATACTTGATTGTGAAGGTTTAGCCATGATTTGTGATCTTAATTTCTTATAACCCTAGTGGTTATACATTTGGATTAGTGTTGGAATTATGGTCATTTATTATCTTATTGTTGAAATGGAACTTTAATTTTATTTTCCTTATGAACTTGGTGGCTAAGCTAGTTATCTTTGTTGTTTTCAATTTCGGCTATGTTTTGTATAGTGATTCCTCTCCAAGGACGTATGAGGCGGACTTGGTGAGTGTGTACGAGGAAGTAGACGTAGGAAACATAGAGAATGGGGGTATGTGAGGCTATATGTAGCTAGAACCCACTAATCACCTATGTGTGATGACTATCTCTTGGAGGCTAATCCCCTTACACAACAAGAGACAAGTCATTGTGGTCTTGTTTGGATGGTCTCACTTGATGTATGACCTAACACCATCAAGCCACTGATTTGATGTTTGATCTATATGAGATGGTTATATGCTCTTGGTTCATGGATTCTTCTATCATGGATGGTATGCTACTTTCTGGTGTCCTGAGGGACCCTTGTGTAGCCTTGTGATGATTTTAGGTGTTCTTTGTTGGTATGTATATGTATTATGCATGTTCAATCATGGGTATGGTGCTTTATTTCTAAGTTTTTGTATGTTAGTTCCATATTTTGGTTGTGACTCCTTTCTTGGGTTGTGTGTATAGGATGTCTGGGAGAGGTGATCATGGAAATGATCATCAGAGCTCTTCTTTTTCGAGTCCCCAAAAGAAGAATTGTGTGGAGCATTTGGGTCCTCGTTTATGTACTTTTCTTGAGGAATTTCTTACTGAGCCAAGCTTTAGACAAGAGTGTGGTATGCAACCACAACACTTTGAACCTAAGCATAAGGTGTCACAACCTCATCCTGGTGGTATTGGTTCTTGAATTAGAAAGAACCAAAACTGGATGCATTGAAAGCACTTCCATTTGGAGTGGTCGACACAATGTGTGAAGGTTGTAGTGGGTAAAGGTACAAGATGTTACAATTGCATCCAACAGGGCCATTTAGTGAGACAATGTTCTTAGAGGAATACACATGGAACCAGTCAAAGATCGACAGTTACGAAGCGAACAAGGAATGATGCAGGAAGCACTTGTGGAATGAGTGCAGCGGTTGATCATTGTCAGATAGAGCATCAGGGTATAGATGTGGAGATTACTGGAAGTGGACAAGCAACTGATTCAGGAGCTCATGAAAATCCTATAGTATAGGAGGCCGAGGAAGTGCCTTCAGTGTTGTTTCCTTTGCTTTGATTCTTGTTATGTTAGGATATGTGATTTGAGACTATGCGTTTGTTTAGATTGACAATGTATTTAACTTTAGGATTATAACTTTGGATATTATTATTTTTATGTTCATGTATGTAGTGGTTTAGTGTTGGAACCATGGATTATGTGTTTTGTGAAATTTTGTACTAGGGGTTTTTGTAGGCTTCCAGGAGTAAGCCTGACCCTAGGGGGGGAAAATGTAACACCCCTCTATTTCACTCTTATGTTAGATTATGATGCTTTATTATTTTATCATTTCTTATAAAGCAATACAAACTATGTGTGTTATGAGATGTACTTTCCTTGATGTTATACTTGACATGCTTTGATTAAGAATAATGTTGGTTTATTATGACATGATTATTGCTCATGAGTTTTATTAATGATGGAAGTGTCAGTTTGGTGATACTGTATTGGTGAAGGGGATAGGATTGCATCACTCACTTGCGAGCGCCCTACATTTCTTAGATTTCCTCTTCACGGTATGTTTTATAATGATTTTATATACATGGGCTATTGATGCCTTGGATACAAGTTTGCAGGTACATGGCATTGACTCCACCTGACTTCACAAGTTTGAGCGTGTCGACCCAATGGTATGATTATTGGGAGAAAGTAGCTAGGTTACCTATGTTAGGTCTATACCCTAGCCATAGTGTTTCATCAGTCATGTTTGATGTGTCATTGGTTGCCTTGTTTTAATATTATTTAATTCTGAAGGGTTCTTGATTATGAAAATAAATATTCAGAATTATTGCATTAATTAATGTTGAATATTTATTTATTTAAATTTGATATTGTGGATAGAAGTTTATATTTAATTTAATTAATTAAATTAAATTTACCTAATTAATTAAATTTAATCCAATGGGTTGAATTTATTTATTAAATAATTAAAATTAATTAATTAAATTAGATGTTGAGAAAATTAGAAGAAATTTTTTATTTTATTTTATTTTGGAATTTAATTTTATCTGGTGGTAATTAATTTCAATTTGGAATTAAATTAATATTTAGAATTATTAAATTAAATGGAAATTAGATTTGGTTGTTAGAAGATATTTTAATTTTGCCAGCATGTTAGAGTTAAAATTAATTAAGAGGTTGTTGAAAGTTTATTCATAGAGACAATTTTTGGGATTTGAAAAAAAGAGGAAAGCTTCTTCACGAGAGTGTGAGGATATTTTTGGAGATATTATTTTTGGGGAAAGAATGAAAAATTGGAAAATACACAGAGGATTGTAGAGTTTTTGGCTGTAGGAATTGTAAGAGAATTGTTCTTGTTGGGTTTACTATGAATTTTGTATACTATTTTGGTGCTGAAATTATTGTGGTTGCTGGGAAGAAGCTGTGGAAGCTTTTGAGGAGGCCCGACATCAAATATTCATTTTGTCTGAAGCTTCTTGATTCATGTTCTCTGTTTGTGTTATTTTATTGTTTATAATATTTATTAGGAATTGTATGGTTCAATGAATTGTTTTGTTAAATCCATTTAGGAAAAGGATTTGATTTTAGATAAAGGAAAATTTTAAATCCTTTGTTGTTGCCGTGAAACTTCTTTTAGGAAAAATATTAAACCTCTGATTAGGATTTAATTCATTTAAGAAATTTCATAGATCCAACTGTAAATCAAACTTAGAGGAAAAACAACAATTATATTTATTTTTAGAAAATTTAAACCTCTGTAGAAAAACATATTTTTCTTTAAATCCTCTATATATTTTGCGGTGGAAAAACCTAGAGGATATGTTTATTGAAAGCTTCTGGAAATAAATCTAGATCTTCTTGTAGTTACCTTGTTCTTTTCTTTGTGTTTGAATTTGAGAAAGTTAGTTGAAATGTTATTTTAAAATTCTCTGTAAAATTTGGGCTATTCTCTGGAAATTTAATAATTTCACCTGTAGGTGAATTTTTTGGAATAGCTTCTCCAATTTAACTATTAAGTTGAAATTCTTTATATATATACATGTTATTTTGTTGATTTTATTTTAATTGAAAAAAAAATCGCCATTCATAGAGTGTAATAGTTTTATGGGAAACAAAATCGAATTTTGTTAGAATGAAAAACAATATATAAAAAAATAAAAATGGTGGTTGGTGGGGGCGGTTGTATTCCCCATTGGCCACATTATGCAGAGGGTGGAGCGTTGCCTATGAGGCAGTGAACCCACCTTATAGGGGGACACGCTGCCCCATAGGGAGCATTGTCCCCTCTGCACTTTCTTGAGGGTGACCGGTCTGTACATAGTACAACCGATGCTCCCACTTGTGAAGGCTTCGGCTGTATGCGCTATGAGTCCGCAATTTTAAACAAAAAAAGAATTAGTTTTTTTTTTTTTAATATTTTGAATATATTTAATAAGATTTGGGTTGTAATATATATATTACAACTATATATGTATATGGTATATATGTTGTATATATATTTTTATATATATAATGTATATATTATATACCTATACATATTGTGTAAATATATAATTATGGTATCTGAATATCAAATAAAGGTTTAATAAGTTTTATGAAAAATAAAATATAATCATGGAATTGTAAATTAGATAATTAGATTATTTACTTCTCTTAAAGAAGAGCATGTCCATGTATAAGTTGAGTTAATTTTAAAATGATGCATTTTTCTTGAAATAAGGAAATTGTTTTCGTTTAAATGGTCATTGGATTAGTTGCATATAAATGCATGTATTAGGTGAATTTAAAATAACATGTTTTGAAAGAGAGAAAATTATAATTTATTTAAATGATGTAATCTATTCGAGGAAACATATATTTTATTATTTAAAATTGAGGGAATTGGAATAATAAATATAATGATGTTTGTTATAGTTATTTAGTTAAATTGGGATAATTGGGGAATGCAATTGTATTTAATTATTTTATTGCCTGTAAGCAAATTGGTATTGGATTAAAATATGGTGGTTATTATACTATTGTGCCTTTATGATGTGCTTGAGATCTCTTTGTGACATTTTGGTGTAAATTGAACTGAGTTATTGGATGAGATTCTATAAGTCTTTCTCTAGGCATGTAAATGATTTGGGGTTGTATTTTATGATGTCGTCTTTTGTTTATTTTCTTTGGCAATGTGGTTTCCATAAACGGGGATGTTTTGTTCCTCCCTAGTTTGGAGTGGGTATGTTTCATGTGTGATAGTAGGAGTGTGGTACTAGATGGGGACCGAGATCTAGAAAGATCTGACGAGTAACTCATGCACCTCTATGGTGGCACATCTCCTTGTCAAGAGTATATGGTTCACTGGTCTATTTGATCATTTAACTCAGGTAGCTTAGTATCCTTGAGTTAGTGTTGTTATTGTGGTGGTTTTGTTTAGTGTTGCGTCAACCTATGTCTAGAGGTTGTAGGGATTGTCTTTGTATCCTGGTTACTGTCTCCTAGCACGGAGGGTGGCCCTTTGGGTACCACTTGGTTGGGAGGAACATGCACCCTGCGCCGGTGGGTCCCCCTTTGATTTGCAGATTACGTTGTGAGGTTTTTCAGTGGAGAGCTTGCAGTGGTTTCAATATTTATTTTAAGCGTTCTATTTACTTCATTTTAGCTCATGTAATTATTATTCCCCTCATTTGTTTTTGAGGAGGAATCTTGTAACTCTAATAGTTAGTTTTGATCTACCTCATTCTGGGAATGAGTATTGTAATCTACTTTTAAGTTAATGTAATCTGAAACTTATTATATGTTATTCTACTGTTAAAATCTTTAATTATTTGTGAGTATGTGCAATGAAATGTATGGTTAGTATTTTAATAAATACTTTATGTGCAAGTAGTGTGTATTTTTTTTTTATAGATGTAATCTTGTCACGTTACCTTAGAGGTTGTTGCGAAGTATTGTGCATCATCTTTGATAATAATGCACTTTTAAGAAAAAAAATTGTACGCTTCCATATTGGGTTGCAACATTTTTTAGGGTCTCGTGGCGGGGCATTACACATATGATATGAAAGAGAGAAAACATGATATATCTCCTATGAAAAGGTATAAAGAAATGCAAGGATAATATTACAAAGGAGAAGGTATGATTCCTTAAATGAAAGGATGTGACAAAGAAAATCACACTATGTTAAGGAGGAAGGATTAGTGACGTAAAATGTAAGGATATAACCATATAAGCATAAGATGTAAAGGGATACATACATGACTCCCATAATATGAAGATGCAACATGATGAAGGTATAATATGCAATGGAATGCATGATGCCCTCTACTCTATGTCGTAACTGTAAAAGTGTGACATGAACACATATATAGGATCAA